>PVJC01033872.1:0-19135 GCA_004026665.1 Murina feae
AAAGAAAGAAAGAAAGAATTTAGAGGGAACAAAGAGGCTGGGCTAGTTGTCAGGAGACCAGCAAAAAAACCAGAGTCATAACTGAAAAAAATTTTTATCTTAAGAATCATAACACCATAAAATATAGGAATTGCCATACTGGGACAGACCCATGGTCCACACAGGCTGATACTGCGCTGCCAACAGAGGTCCCAGGGGATGAGCACCCAGAGGGCACAGTCATGCTGTACTCACTCTTGATCTTGCTTAAGAGACAGAAAAACCATTTCCCCCTTGACGTCAACCATAAAGGTTAGGTATATCCCAGCACCCATTTATGGCTCTGTCATGCATAAATATACCCAAACCCTCTCCAACTGGCTGTACCATCCCCCTTGGGGTTATGTGTTTCATTAGTTTATTTCCCACTGTATGACACACAATTTTAAAAACTCTATTTCTAGTTTGCTTTGTTTGAGGTTCAAAGAGTGGCCATTTATCCCAGTGGGCACCAAACGCAATAGTGCAAATGAAGTGCATTCAGCACATCATAAATCCCGACACACGGTAAATGATTCATAGAGGCTAGTGATGGTGGCACTGATGATGACAAAGATAAAGTTTCAATATTCAGTGACCCTGCCTGCTATGCACAATCTGTCCCATTTTACAAAGGGCAAACTAAGGCAGGTTCAATGAGGTTGTGTGACTTGATAAAGGAGATCAGAGAAAAAAAAAATTTGGAGGTCATTGAAAAACTGAAGCTTGGGGTGTAGGCTAGAAGGTTAAGAAAGAGCAGTTTGGAAATATACTTTCCCCTATTCTCATAAACTACCCATTCACTCACCCACCCCAGTCACAGGGCTGCCCTTGCTGGTCAGCTTCTTTCACCACAGGTGGGGAGTCTGAACACAACCCAGCTGAGCCCTGCGGCCAACCAGCCTGACAGGGGTCTTTCAGGTCCAGAGGGGGAAAGGATCCATTTTATTCATTCTACTCTCTTGATGGAAATAGTCTGAAAAATGTCCTTGTGCTTACTAAGCTATTTCCCAGCCAAAGCCAGCCAGAAAAAAATGTTAATTATCTCATTCTTTTTCCCCCTCCAAGATGAATTATTGACTTCCAGTGAACGCTATCTTTAATTGCAAGGTATTCCAGAATGAGCAGGTTATCAAAAATGTGCAGAGGGGGAGAGCGTTGGTTCAGCCCTGAGAGGCTGAGGTGGGAAATTTATCCTTACTTATTTACATGGTAATGGGATGAGATTTTGCCAGCTTGCTAATGGGTTCTTAAAGAGAAACAGGCTTCCTATGACATAGTTAGAACGACTGGTTGCCCTGCCGCCACAGAAAACCCTGAATCAAGAAGGCAGTGGCTTCCTTTTTCTAGGTTATTCCTCTGTTTGGGAGACCATCTGCATTATTTGCCTGGGGGAGGGATTTGTAATTTATAGTGGGAGGCAGATTGGTAGGGTGGACACAACTGCTGTCTGGTTTAAAGAGACCAGCCCCTGACTCTGCCACCGACCAGCGATTTAGCCTCAAAGGGTGCATCTGATCGCCCCTGAATCTGTTTTTCTGTCAGCCACATGGGGATGGTTATGCTTTGCCCTAAACCAGCTTAGTAAATTCATTGTAAAGACAAGATTAAAAAAAATTGGTTTTAAGAGTGCTTAATGATCGTGAGCATTTTATATCTCTGAGAAGCGCACATGATTTTCGGGAAAGCAAGAAACAGGTCCTAATCACATTTAAAAATAAACCTTAGCATTTTCTAACTGCTTGCCAATTACTCCAAATAACATTCATTCCAGAGGCTGGGGGAAGGGGGTGAGTCACGTGATGAATGTATCAAGATTGTGGAGCTGCTATGTCTCATTCCAAAATCGAGGAGGAAGCAGCCAGGGCCACAGCCAGCCCAAAACCTCTCTCACTGCAGCCATTGGTTTCCCTCACCCAGAAATGCCTGGACACCTCTCTGGTTTCTTTCTACCTCATCTTCTTTACCCTTTAGGTCTTCTCATTCATTTAATAAATGTTTGTTGAGTGCCTTTTATGTGCAGGCATCGGGTAGAGACACAGTCTGGGAGGAGGAAAAAGTTAAACAGACACAAATAAATGTGCAATTACAAAGACAGAACTGGGGGCTTTGAGAGAGAAGGTACTAGGGGAGGAAAAAAGCCAGTTTTTACTGGAGAGTCAGAAAAGCATTCTCTGAGATCATTATACTTAAACTAAGGCTCAAAAGATACACCAGTCAGCTAGAGAGTAGGGGGAAAGCATTCTAATTAGAGGGAACAGCATGTGTGGTCACTGAGCTGGAAAGAGCTTGGTGTGTTGGAGGACTGAAAGTGGTGAGTCTATGTGTGTGTGTGCACATGCACATACATGTGAATGAGCAGATTGTGCTGAGAGGGGAGGTTGTGGTCAAGTGAAGTAGAGTGGCCAGATAGTTCTAAGTTTGAATCCTGACTCTGCTACTTGTTTTCTGTTAAATTCTGGGCAAGTCACATCACCTCTATGAGCTTCAATACTCTCCTCTTTAAAGGAGAATAAATGACATGTGGCTCATGAGTCAACCTGAGGTTACCACAATAGCCTCAGAGTCCCTCTTAATCTGGCCTCTTGGATCTTCTCTCTGATTAGCCTGTACCTCCCTCTCTTAGCTCCAGCCAACTGGCCTCTATGCTATTTCTCATACACACTAGGCACACTCTACCTTAGGACCTTTGCATTTGCTGTTCTCTCTGCTGACAATGCTCTTCACCTACAAGCCTCACTTCCTCACTTCCTTCAGATCCTCACTCAAGTATCAGTGAGGCTGTCCTGAACATTTTATTTAAGATCATCACCTTAATTCTATTTCAAATATCCATTCCTGCTTCTTGCTTCATTTTACTCCATAGCATCTAGCACCATCCAGTCCACTAAATATTTATTTTTAAATTTGCATCATCTGCTCTTCCCACTAGAATGGGATCCATGGGGCATGGCGTTTATCCATTTTGCTCACTGCAGGGTCCCTAGCATGTAAGGAGACAAGCTCAATAAATAATGTTGAATGTTTGCGAAGATAATTGATTGGGTAAGTAGAACAATGCTTCACATATGGAGAAGAGTTGAATTAGCTGCCTTTTCTTCCTGATCATAAAGCACTGTCCTAGTTGGGCCTACAGACACTAAGTTCTGTTCTATTGGAATAAATTCCAGGTTTGCCAACTCTGTGCCCATACCAAACACATCTTTTCCTCAAGGTCTCATGCAATCCCTCTTCTCAAATCCTTCCCTTACTTCCTTCCCTGCAGGGGTCTCTCCTTCCTCTGATCAGTTCTCACACTGTCAATTCTTATCTCTTATATGGCCTCATTATTGAATGTTTTGGGGCATCTCCTGCTCTGTCATTAGCCTTTTGATTCACATATCTTCCAACTGAGACTAAGAGCCATGGATTCACAGAATTTTAGAGTGGGGAGGGATCTTAGTGATCCTTTTCTTCATTTTGCACTTTCTGCATGTTCCTTAAGGTACGGGCCTTTATGTTACATTTCTTTAACTCTCTATTTATTCATCAAATGTTTATTGAATGCTGCTTTGTGCCACGTCATCGATTATTGTGCTCTGATGGTGAACCTGACATAGTCTGAACTTTCAGTTTCTGATATGTTGGTGCTTTGCACACAGTAGATGATGAATAAATTTGTGATAAAGGAAAGAATGAATGAGCATTTATGGTCAATTTTAAGTTGATTGTAGCAAATTGACTTAAACATAATGAAACCATCTATATAAATGATAGGATATCAGTCTTTCTGGAATAGTAAATACTATTCTATAAAGTTCTGGGAGGGGTAGAGGTGTGGCAGGTGCTTCTGAGAACTTGATTCAAATGAAGAGGTCCAGGAGGGGGAGTTGAATTAATCTCCCTGTGGGAGATCCATCAAAGCTTAGAGGAAGGACAAGTATGGGGTGGGTGGTGGTCATTATGGCTTAGAGTTAGCTCTTAATATTAGCAAGGTGAAGCTGAAGGATGCTATACTCCGGCATCTACTTGGGAAGACCCTGAGACCTACCAGGAGGTTCTATCCTTCTTACTGGGGACCCGTTCTCTAGAGGACAGACTTCTCTTATTGTCTTGCAAGTAATTGCTTATGGGAAACAGTTTTATGCTTGGCAACAGCACACACTGTCAAATTCATTTATTTCACTTCCAGTTTGCTCCCCGTGGGGGACATTGTACTGCCAAGTGGCTCAGCCTATGTGCCAAGCTCCATTGGCTCCCTTCACCTGGGGGTCTCATTTCTAGGGATGCTACACTCCATTGCCCAGCCTGAGAACGTGTTAATTTAGCACAAAGTGTGACTGTCAAGGTGAAAGCTGCTAAGGCCAAGAGTTGTCAGTGGTGGTCACTGCTGGTTGTAAATGTGGTCAATCTCTCTCTAGATCTTGTTTTTTTGGAGCCTGCTACCCTTTGAAGTTGCTCCTCATTCTAATACTGTATCATCATCATTACCATTACAGATTAAGCCCCATCAGATAGGTTTGTAATTATCCTTTAAGAGGGATAATTTTCCAGGTGGAGAAGCCCTAACAACAAAATTTCTTTGGTCCTGCAGTGACCTCTATAAATTTTCAGCAAGAAAAATGTTCCTAATTTACCAAACTCAAACTAGGATCACAAGTCTGATAACTGGCAGGTACAGAAATGAAATGAGGGGGCAAACTAGGGAAGGGGAAAGTTTTAGCAAAAGACCCTGGGCTAAGAATAAGAAGATCTGGGCTCTAGTCCAGGGACTTTTATTTTAATTTGGGGACTCCTTGTGGGAGCGCCAGTAACTCAACCTCTTTGGGTTACAGTCAATGCTTCTATTAACCAGGATTAATAATATGGGGCCAAATCTACTTCAGAAAATTGTGGTGGGTATTGAGTAAGTTAGTAACCAGGCCACCTTTGGAAGGACAAGTAAAAGGGGGTAGTGTGAGAAGTTCTATGTAAAGGGTGTTAGAAGTTATATTCACGATGTTATATTGAAGTGAGTCTAAAGTCTTTAACACTAAGGACTCTTAAATTTAACTTGCAATGAAGTAAGCAAGAAAAGGAACTTTATTGGTTTATGTAATTGGAAAGTTCAAGGTTAAATCTTGCTTCAGGCACAACTGGATTTAGGACAAAGAGATACTATGAGGACCCTGTCTTGACTCAGCAATCCTCTCCTCTGAGTGGTGAGGATTCTTAGGCTTTTCGTGATGGCAAGTACAGCCTCTCAAATTCGAGCCTGGTGGGAAAGTGGGAGTGCCTCTTTCTTCTTAGCCCTTTCTACTTAGCTTTACTTAGCAAGTAAAGCCTTCAATTAACTTCAATTGATTGGATTAGTTTGGTGTGAGTCACATGCCTATCCTGAACTCAATGTGGCCAAGATATGGAGCTGGCTTACAACTAAGTATTAGGACAGATGTTTTATCCTTCGGGTAAGAAGTGGGAAGCCCCATGTGTATTCCTATATGAACAGTAAGGGAAGTATAGTGATGTTGAGTGGTCAGGACACTTCAATATCTACCAGGAAGACTAACCAGTGAGGAACTCGTTAGAGAAAAAAAAAGTAAATCAGTTATTACTACCAGCAAATAGTAATCTGTTCAAACTAACATCTTGTTATTATCTTACTGTTCCTCAGAGACACTGTGGTTCCATCTCACAGAAATGTGTTGTGTATTGTCTAGTGAGAAACCAATCTCACTAATCATTTTCTTCAAATGACAGGAGTGATCAAGTCTGTAACAAATATCTTCATGCCTTCTATGTCACTAATTCAAAGCACTCATTTGGCAATTAACCATGCAGTGAGTGTGATACAGTTTTTATTTGTATTATTATTTTAGCTCTCATAAATAAAGAAAAACTTTTAATGAGTTTACGGCTAATTTCTCTTATCCAGATAGTAATGTCTTAAAGGCAGAGACTATATTTCATGCTTCTTTGCCTAACACTTATGCTCAAAAAGTATTTGCTATTTTTCTTTAAATTCAATATTCAAATATTCCTAAGAGCAATAAATTCTAATAAATAAAAATGCCATTTAAAGAAAATGTAAATATCACTAGGACTTTAGCCAAACAAATGATTTCACTTTAAAAACATAACCATGGAAGCTTTTTTGCTAACTATAGAATAGGATTGTAGCTATTCAAACACCCTTCATTAGATGGCAAAATTATGGCATAAAAACATTTTTTCTAGGTCCATGAAAGCCAATACTAATTAATCATGCCACTCTTTTCTATAAATCTTGACGTGGCTTTAGAATGTGTCTTACTATAGCACTTTAGCAGGACATTATTAATTGATTAAGGTGTTGGTCCAAGAATGGATCCCGTTTGTCATTCCGGAAGTCCTATTTTATGCATTGGGTGGTTATCCTTTGACCAAGTTGAGAGTTTGGTGGTGGTGGGAGGGGCCACACTTGGAGTTAGATGGGATAAAAATGACTTTTGTCCAGTTAGCCAGAGCAGTCAATTCAACTCAGCAACTTGTGATGACAGAAGACAGAGCCAAACTACCATCCTAGCTGACATTAAGCTACATACTCTTTATTACCACCTAATCCTGAGTACTAAGATCAAGACAGTAGTAGGATCAAATTCTCTTTGATGTTTATGAACCAGATAAGATACACTCATTCATGTGAACTTGTCTTAGAAAACTCACTTAGTCACTGACAAATCTGACATAGAAACTACCACGTGCTACATTATCCAGGGAAGCTCCTTTTGGAAGAAATCAGAGATTTTGTAGAAGAAATGATGTTTCACGGGTTTTTGCAGGGCATATAAAAGTTTTTCAGGGAAACAAAGTATGTATGTAGAGGACAAAGGGTAAAGCTGTTGGGATAGAAGAGATGGTAACATTATTTTGCAGTTTTTGCAAAGGAAATACATGAGTAGCACAAATAAAGTATGCCCAGTTTGTGACAAAGACATAATGATTCATCCATTATGGCTATGATGTAGGGTTCATGAACAGATGTGTTAGGAGGTCAAGTTAAAAGAATAGAGATAATATTTTGAAGAATCTTAGATATCATATTAAAGAATTTGGATTGCTTTAGCTGGTTTGGCTCAGTGGGTAGATGTCAGCCTGCGGACTAAAGGGTCTCAGGTTTGATTCCAGTCAAGGGCACATGGCTGGGTTAAGGGCCAATCCCCTCCACGTCTCCCCCAGTAGGGAGTGTGCAGGAGGCAGCCAATCAATGATTCTCTCTCATCATTGATATTTTTATCTATCTCTCCCCCTTCCTCTCTAAAATCAATGAGAAAAAAAATTTGGATTTATCCCATGAACAGTAGGGGTCAATCATATTATTAAGTAGGAGAGAAGATAATTATAAACAAGTAGATTGCCTTGGCTGCAGTGCAGAATATGGCCAGAATATGGCAAGACCAGAAGGCAGGGAGAAGCCACTACACATGTCCAGATAAGCACTGATGAGGTTATGAACTAAGACAGTGACCACTGTGTAGGTAGAAGAGAACAGAATAAAAACAAATACCAAGTTCACGAGATGCCTAAAGGACAAGGTGGGAATCAATGAAAATTTGAGATTTCTGGGCTTGATGATGCTTTTAATCTAGATAGAGACACATTAGGAGGACTGTGTTTTCTGGAAGGAGCTAATGTGGTTTAAGGCATGTTGAGGTTAAGATTTTGGGGGACACCAAAATCTAATTAATGTCTAGTTAATTGCTAGATGCGACAATTTAGTGCATAAAAGGTAAGATGGAATTGGCAGTAGATAACTGGGAGTCAAAACAAATGAGATAAAAACCACAAAGTTAGATAAGTTCACATAGAACGAGAGGAAGAGTAATGAAACACCAACATTTGTGGCCCAAATTAAAATAGAAGAACCCTCAATGAGATAGAAAAAGAGTAGTAACAATGGTAGGCAGAGAAATATAATTGTGTGCTGAGGATTTCAAAGAAGAAACTGCCATTGAGATCAAATTAGAAGAGGAGCAAATTGCTAGAGTTGTCAGATACAGAAAGTAAAAATATAGGGCATCAAGTTAAATGTTCATTTCAAATAAATAATTTTCTAGTATATATACATATAAACATATACAGTTAATACATATTTGAGACATATAAATGCAGATATATATATATCTCGAATATTGCATACAACTGGGAATTTTGTATTTTATTTGCCAACTTTATAAGTTGATCAAAGACTGACTGAAAACCATTGGCTTGGACAATCAGGACAGCCATGGGCAGTTTTACCACAGCAGTGTAGGAAGAATCTGGAAATTGGTGGGCAGATGAGTGAGCTGGTGAAAAGGGAAAAAAAGATGGTGAAAAAATGAGGGTGGGGAGGAAGCAAGATTAATGAGGGAGTCAATTCTTTGTCAAAGGATTCTGGTGTCAAAAGAATGTGAGAAACAGAAAAGTGGCCTGAGAAAAAGAGAAAACCAGGAAAGATTTGTTTGTTTGTTTTATTTTGTTTTAGAAAAAGAGGCAGATGTGTATGTTTGTAGGCCGGCAGGGGGGTAAATATAGAGAAGGAAATGAATAAAAGAAATAAAAAGAGGAGATAATTGAAGGAGGATTAAGGGAATAGTTGAGAGCTCTTCTTTGGACAGGAGATGGGACAGCTTTACCATGGAGTTGAGAAGCAAAGAGGAAGGAGGGTCCATGTATAAGTAAATCTGAAAATGTAGGAGAGAAGTTGAAGGGGTTCATTCATGACAGACTGTCTTTTTCTTTGTGATCTAGGAAGGTTCCTTAGTTGATGAAAGCTGGTAGGAGGGCATCTGTGAGAGCAGTATTTTGAATACACAAAAAATGGTAAAAGAAAAGGTCCCAAGTGCTAGAAAAAGATGGGCTTAAAAATTAGTATCTATTGGCTGAGGCCAAAGCAAACTGGAATGGATAGACAGAAATGTGTGGTGGAAAAATGGGCATCTAATTTGGAGGTAGATAAGCCTGGATACAGGCTCTGGCTCTGTCAATCTGTATTTAGTAGTTCTTACCAGGTGCTGCTGCATAACATACAGCCCCAAGTCTAAACGGCTTATTGAAAACATTTCTTTCTTTCTTCTGTTACATGGTAGTGGCTGCAGGTCAGTTGTTACAGCTGTTTTCCAAGCAATGGTTAAGGTTCAAATCCATTTCTTATTCCAGGGTTCAGGTTAGCAGAACAGTAACAATTGGGGCATGACTCCTCGTGGCAGAGGGCACAGGAGCAAGAAATGAAACTGAACCGAGCAATCACATTAAAATTTGTTCTTGAATGATTTATGCCATGTTCACTCATGTTTAATTGGCTAAAGCAAATCAAATGGCCAAGCCCTACATCCATGGGACAGGAAAACATACTCCAATATGGGGAGATGGAAGTGACTATTTGGAAATAATAAATAATCTAACACATCATCTAAAGATTTTATAGCTCTGGGCAAGTTACTTCAGTTTTCTGAACTTTAGTTTCCCCATGTGTAATATAGTGATATTAGCCTTGTTTTCTAAGATGGTTGGGAGTATAAAATGAGCTTATGTGTATAAAACCTATTATAGTGCCTAGTATATAACAGATACTTTATATATATGAGATTGCCTTGCCTTGGTGCTAAAATCACATAGCCCCGTGATCACGGGGAATTAAATTAAACTTTGTACTCTACATTTTTATTCTTCCAAATTACCAGATGACCTGTTGGACCCTTCCTGGCTCTAAAATCCTCTATTTCTAAAAGCCTTTATGCTAAATAATCAACCAGTCTCATACCCCAAAAGTACCTTCTGGCTTAAGAAAAAATTACAAGTTCATTTATGGTTTCATTTGGTTTATATCTCCTTGGTCCAGCCAATTACGAAAGACAGAAAGAAGAGTTGTTCAAATAAACCTAAGAAATCTATAGGAACCAAAGTGCTTGTAGATCATCTCATCCTCCATTAGCAACACTGTTGAAGTTTACAGAAAGGGTGCTGCTTCACAGATAAAGGTTAAGATATTCTCACTTCACCTGAAGGAGTTTAGCCTCTGCTGGTGAGGTGTGAAATCTGACAGCAAGTGAGGAAATAGTTGAAGAGGAGGCACTGGAAATGCTTGGAGTCTTCTGAGGTGTCACCTGCTGCCTTGTAAATGTGTGAAAGCCATGAAATGGTGTCTGGCAGAGCCCCAGAAACAATCTACCATATGTCACTGACTGTTCCACAAAGTGGAAGCAGGTAGAGACATGTCTGAACAATGTTCAAGTGACCAAATATATCAGTTAGGATTGTGAGTGGCTACAAGGTACAGAAACAAGGCCACAATGGATTACCTAAGACAGGTTTATTTTCCCAGGTAGCCATACTTTTGGAAGTAGGCAGGCCATGGTGTAGCAATGGTATTATTGTCATGGGAATTTTTGATGTGCAGCAGTCTACAAGAAGGTTGGCCTGGAGAGTTTAGGTGGCAGATTAAAATTTTATTTTAAGCCCAAGGATTTCACAGGTATATTCCAAATTTAATTTATAGCTTAAGGAGTTGGCCAGATGCCCAATTTAAATACCTAGCATTAAAACCAAGCAGAGTTAATTGGTCAAATATCTAAGTACCTACCACAAGTTCTATTCTGATTTGGGTTTGTAAACAATAGAACAAAACACAAAATTCAGTCTATGTTTAGACTGAATATAGAGAGGAAATAATCATGACAATCTTTCTCTTTTATTTATGTTCAAATCCCTGTTATTTCTAGTAGAATATCCATCACTCTCTTCCATCTCTTTAGTCAATCTAGTCTCAACACAGCAATCAAAGGGGTATTTAATAAACATTAATCAGATAACACTTGTTTGCTTAAAACCCTCCAATACTTCTATTGCATTTAGAGCAAAATCCAAACTCCTTACTATGGCATAGTTGGCAGGCCAGCCCTCCCTCTCCAACCCTATCCTGTACCCCTGTCCCTCATCTTCTCTGCGTAGCCACACTGCTCAGAAGGCTAGTTTCTGCTAAGAGCCTTTGCATTTATGATATCCTTCACCCAAGCTGCTCTTCTCTCAGAGGAGAGGGTTGGATCCTTTTAATTCAAATATCACCTTCTTAGAGATCTTTTGGGCATTACCCTATTTGAAGTAGCTCTCCCCACCCTCCTATTCATTCTATCCCATTCTATTTTAAAAATAATTATTATTGCTACCTGACTATATCTTACTTACTTGTTTGTGGCTCCCTTGAGGAAGGGAGGGGGAGAGATACAGAGAGAGAAACATCTATGTGAGAGAGACATATCGATTGGTTGCTTCCTGCTCTCACCCAGTCCAGAGCTGGAAATTGAGCCTGCAATCCAGGTATGTTCCCTTGATCAGAACTGAACCCAAGACCCTTCAGTCCTCAAGTCGACACTCTATCCACTGAGTCAAACCAGCTAGGGCAGCTAGTCCACTTCTGATCTTCCAACCAGTGCCCACATTTCTGCTTCTGGAAGATCACAGAGACCAAAACTTCCTCAAGAAAATAGGATCAGGGGCTTGGAAGCAAAATACTCTGATGACTTCATCAAAAGAAAACATGTGACTTTTGCAGAGACTAAAATAAATTCCCAGACTGAGGGGGTGTGGCTGAAGGACAGTTCTCGAGCTGACAGAGAAAGTGCAGGACCTTCCAAGGCATTCTGTGAAAAATGCTTTTTGGATAAAACTGCAACTTAAAAATAACCTCTTTTGGGTATGGAGAGGAGAATAACTCAAATATTGGGGGCAGAAATCCAGAGTGAAGGATAAATTTGGGCTAAGAAATGCTAGATTCTTAAGATTTTTAGAAAACATCCTCTCCACCCACTATTTATTTACAATGAATAACATTTCTTAGAAACAAATATGAGGAAATTGACAATTTGTGATTTTTAAGGTGTCAAACCAGTATGCTAATAGGTAGATCATCTTCCAGTGTGATGAGGGGTGAAAAAAATCTGAGAAAGACAGATCTATGATTCAAGATAAATAAATACAGCACCATTGGAGAACAAGATAGCATCTGGGAAAAGGACAAGTAGGGTGGGTCTGACATTCAGAACAATGGGCATAAGGCAACCAAATGTGGTGGAAACTGAGAATGATCATAGGAAACAAACTCACCTGGGGAGGGGGTGCAGGAGGAGATTCAGTTCTGTCACTCTTCCTTTGTGATCTTAGGTAATGTACTTCAGTTCTCTGATCCCCTGTTTCTTCATCTGTAAAATGAGAAAATGTAGTTTTACCTCACAAGGATATTTTGGAGATTAAACAAGTACTTAATGAAAATTGCCTTATAGAACACCTGAATGTAAGGAGGTTTTTGAAAAATCTTAGAATTCCATACTATGCAGCAGTAAAAAAGAAGGACTCTTACCCTTTGAGGCAACATGGAGTGACCTAGAGAATATTATGCTAAGCAAAATAAGCCAGTCAGAGAAAGACAAGTATTGCATGATCTCATTTATATGTGGAATCTAGTGAACAAAAACTATTGAATCCAACAGATCCAGAGACATAGAGGGATAGAACAGTCTGCGGAATCACAGAACGAAGGCAGGGTGGGTGGGAAGAGATCAACTAAACAACTTGTATGCATATATGCATAACTCATGGACACAGACAATAGGGTGCTGGAGGTCTGGAGTAGAGGTAGGGGGTTGGGAGGAGAGGTGGGGCAGGCATAAAGAAAGGTCAGTGGGAGAAAAATGGAGACATATGCAATACTTTCAACAATAAAGATTTTTAAAAATCACACTGTACACTTAAACTAGATTCATGTTATTGATTTTGAATTCGACTTCAATAAAGGTAATTTAAAAAATGAAAATAAGTAAGATAAATAAAAAGTCTTAGAATTCCATTTTTCTTGCTTCTCTTAAGAGGGCTAGGAAAACTGGAGAGTTTCAGAATTATGATGGATAAGATATAAGACATGAGTTTGCTCTCCTAGTTAGAAAGTATAACATTATCTATTGCCACAATAATGACATGAAACAAACCATTAGAAAACTCAGAAGGGAAAATAACTGTGTGGTTACATGTGCTATTAGCATCAGACCAGGGGCTCAGAAATGCCACCCCTCCTATAATGGGGTCTTCGTTAAATGGGAAATTCAGTACCATTTGATTATTAGCTGGTCTTATGCCTGACAGCCCTTATCCACTGTTACTGGGATCCAATTAGCATCCTCAAACAGGATCCATCAAATATCTCTTCTCTCCTAGAGAAAGGTGGACAAGGCGTGGGGAGGGAAAGAAAGGCTAAGACCTTCTTCTTCCCTCCTCCCCCAATACCAGTAACACCAGTGTTCTAAAAAGATTTGACTTTATTTTTGCAAAAATATAGCTTGAAGAGGTGTTCGTAAGAACAGTAACAAAACCTCTTTCTTGCCCTAGCTGCTTTAGCTCAGTGGGATAGAGTGTCAGCCTGCAGACTGAAGGGTCCCAGGTTTGATTCTGGTCAAGGGCACATTCCTGGGTTGTGGGCTTGATCTCCAGTAGGGGATGTGCAGGAGGCAGTCAATCAATGATTCTCTCTCATCATTGATGTTTCTATCTCTTTTTCCCTACCCTTTTCTCTCTAAAATCAATAAAGGATATATACCACAAAAAAAAGTTTGCCAAAAAACAACAACAACAAAAACACTAAACACCCTCTTTCTTGTACAAGCTATTAAAAAAAAAAGATAACCAAGAGTCCATTAATTCAGATGGCCCCAAAATGAGGAATTTTCTCCTAGTCCATGGGTTCCTTAAGAATATGAGATAAAATAAATTTAAAATCACGGCAATCCATATTTTTGACTCAGACCACGAGTTTATGGAAAGCAGGAGCAATGCTTGCCACTTTGGACAATGACTAATGCAGTTAAGCAAAAATGGAACATTTTTTATAAAAAGCATTTGCATGACTACAATGATGAAAATGCAAGTGGAGGATTCCAATCTTATTCTGATAAGCTCTGAAAACATCGAATTCAGAGGCATGGAGGTCTAACTCCCAGGGACGCTTAGCTGTCTAAAGATAAGATTAATTAAAGGAAGTTGGGAGTGTGTAGGGAGTTCTTCCTGAACTGTTGGATCTCAAGACACTAGAGGCGGAAAGGATTTTAAGTGTGCAGTCCAACTTCCTCCCACTATAGGAGTCTTTGATCTCTTCTCAGGTCCCTATATTGCTAAGTGTTTGAAAATGATGTCTTATGTTGAGGTAAACTCTGTTGTGAGGAATAGGAACCCATCTTGCCAGACATATTAACTGTTACCACCACCAGAGATAGCAAGTGGAGTTGGTTGGACCATGAGGCAGGCCTCTGTGGGTACACTTGGCAATCTTCTATGC
This sequence comes from Murina feae, assembly GCA_004026665.1. Classification (NCBI taxonomy): domain Eukaryota; kingdom Metazoa; phylum Chordata; class Mammalia; order Chiroptera; family Vespertilionidae; genus Murina; species Murina feae. Next base: position 14,318 of record PVJC01033872.1, read on the forward strand.
AAGAGGGAGAAGCCAGGCCTGGACAGGGTCCTGTGATCAGAGGAAGTCTCAAGAGTTGTAGGGGATTTTGGAATATGAGAGTGGTGATAGAATCATTTCTGAATTTACTATGACCTCTACATTAAAAAAAGCAAATAAGCACAGAACAAAATAAAAAAACAGAATTGGATGGTATTGCCATGAGTGTCAAAATATAAGCTTTGGAGAGACTGCAGCAACTGCCCCAAGACTACCATGTATCAATTCCTGTGTGTGAGGAAGAAAGGAAGCAATGAGGTATCTAATAGACCAGAGAACTCGAGAACTCAATGTAGGCAGCAGGTACTTACTGGAAAACACATGACCCAAACCGAGAGTGGCAGCTGGACAGATAAGTGTTTTGCTCAAGCCAGTCATAGGGGAACATAAGGAGTCTGGTGAGAAGTTGGAAGGACTGGAGCAGTCTAGCCCCTATGGACTTCTGAAACTGACTATTTGGGCTTCCTGTGCTATAATGGGGAGAAACTGCTGGAGTAGAATAAAAATTGGGCAAGATATGGGCAATAGAGATGAAGAAAAAAGTCAAGGTAAAAGTTGGGGGTGGGTTTGGAGGGGAGTGAGGGAAGAGTCAGGAAACCTCAGAAAGCAATCCATAAAAAGTGTAAGAAAAAGAAGAACTGGGCCCTGGTCAGTTTTGCTCAGTGGTTAAAGTGTTGGCCCACAGACTAGCAGGCATCCTCAAACTACGGCCCAAGGGCCACATGCGGCCCGCTGAGGACATTTATCTGGCCTGCCGGGTGTTTTTGCTGCCTTGTTTTATTACTTCAAAATAAGATATGTGCAGTGTGCATAGGAATTTGTTCATAGTTTTGTTTTTTTTTTAAACTATAGTCTGGCCCTCCAACGGTCTGAGGGACAGTGAACTGGCCCTCTGTTTAAAAAGTCTGAGGACCCCTGGACTAAAGGGTAACAAGCTCGACTCTGGTCAAGGGCACGTACCTCGATTGCAGGCTCAATCCCTGGCCCCAATCCATGTGTCTCTCGTACATCAATGATTCTCTCTCACTCTCTTCCCCCTCCCTTCCACTCTCTCTGAAAATCAATTTACAAATATCCTCAGGTGAGGATTAACCAAAAAAAAAAAAAGACAGACAGACAGACCTGGGAGTGGAGGTGAAGTAGAGATGAAGCCTGTAGATTAGACAAGACATGAAGCACATGCTAAAGAATGGGCAAGGTTCATTATAGTGTTTAGGAATGCATGCTGGGTAAGAAAGCTAAAAAGAAATGTAACAAATTTACTACAATGGACTAATGTTTATATTCCCCAACCAATTCATAAGTTGAAACCCTAACCTCTAATGTGATGTATTTGGAGGTGGGGCCTTTCAGAGGTGATGAGAGTGGAACTCTCATGATTGGGAATTGTGCCCTTATGAAAGGGACCACAGAGAGCTCTCTGCCCTCTTCCCATCAGGTGAGGATACAAGAAGATGTTGGCAGTGTGCAATTTGGAAGAGTGCCCTTTCCAGAGCCCAGTCATGCTGGTACCATGACCCCAGACTTCCAGCTTCCAGAACTGTGAGAAATAAATGTTGTTTACAAGCAACTATTCTATAACACTTTGGTATAGCAGTGTGAACTGATGAAAACAGTTATTCTCAAAAAAATAAAGATCGTGGTTACTTTTGGTGGGTGGCTTGATTGGAAGGGGTCCATGGGTTGGCTTATGGTATTTATGTGGTTTCCTATATCTGTGCTTGATTTTTACCATAAATAGGCAATAAAGGATAAGAAGGCTCATGGGGACCTCAGGTCCTAGCTCATACTGAATACGAGCACTAAAGCTAACGTAATTCCTGCTCACATCTACTGGACATGTTCTCTATGCAAGGTGCCATGCTAAATATTTCATTACAGTGTTTACATGTTCTATGCCTAGAGTCAAATGACTTGATTAGTTTCATTTATTAATTGTGTGATTTGGAGCAAGTAATTAAATTTCTTTGAGCCTCTGTATCCTCATCTGCAGAATGGGATAATGATGCATCTTTCATTAGGCTGTTGGAGTGAGGTTTTCATGACAGGCCCTTAACACAGTGCCTAACTCATAGCACATGCTCAATCAGTTGCTACATCTCTGTGAGGTGGCTGTTACTACTTTCATATCATGGATAGGAAAAAATAAGGCTTAGAGAGGTTAAGTTATGGAATAAATCAGTATTTAAACTAGACTCTTAACATTTCCTTTCTGTCTTCCTAACTCATTAACTTCTTCCAAAAGAAAGATAGTGAAACTGCAAATGACAATGACCTGACCTGGTTCCACAGCTTTGTTTTGAAGGATATCTGGGGTCTTGCTCCCTCCCTTTCCCCAACACATGTTGTTGCAATTTCACTACAAGAGAGAGAACCCAGCAAGGGTCAGGGTAGATGCCTGAAGCGTTCTTGGAAGAGTGAGTAAGGGCAGGAGGATGCAAGGCTGTGTGGCCCCTTCAATGGAAACATGAACAAGTCTCCACTCCCAGAGAGAGCCAGGAGCTCAAGGAGGCAGCTGGCTGGATGTGTCACACACATTCTCCTGAGAGAGAAAATAAGTGGCATTTTTCTGTGCTAAGTTTAAGTGTAAAAAGGAGCAAATCATTCTCATCATAATTACCAAATATTAGAAGTGTATTGTTCCTTATCCATTCCCCAGACACGTGCAGGAGCTCTGCTGTGCTAATAATGTCAGGAGCACCACTTCTAGGGCCACAAGTATTGTTCCAAGACAAAGGCTGCTCATCTATGTTTGTTCTTGTTTTCCATCAACACTTGAAATCTAATTCACCTAGGTTGTCTTGTGACTCCATGTTTTGTTTGGAAGCTGCGAGGAATGAAAAAAGAAAAAACAACACACCAAGTTAAGATCTTAGACAAAGGTATTAATTTCTCTGGTCCCTATCCATTAAAAGGGGAAGTAATACAGTCAGTCCTTGGTATCCATACAGGATTGGTTCCAGGATCCCCACAGATAGCAAAATACTTGGATGCTCAAGTCCCTTATATACCATGGTATAGTATTTTCATATAACCTATTTGCATACAGCCTATATATAGCAATGCATGCGTACATGTCATTTCATTCTTATGGATTCAGCCTAGTGCTGGATGAATGGCAAATTGAAGATTTTGGGAACTTTCTGGGATTTTTGTTGTTGTTGTTCCATTATTTTACATCTGTGGTTGGTTGAACCTGTGGATACAGAGAGCCAACTAGCAGGACTGACTTGAAGATGACTGAGGGAACATATGTAAAGAGTCTAGCACAGAGCTGGGCTTATAGTAGACACCATAAATGAAGGTGCATCCCCAACTCCCATGCCAGCACACCTTGAAAATGAGAGCCAGGAGATTAAAAATGGCGGCGGTTTAGGCAGACGTATACAGTGCCTTGTCCCAGAGCAGATAGGGAAAGCAGCTGAAACGAGTAGCTTCCAGCCCGAATTGGCAGTGGAGATCGAGCTGGGAGACAGCCTGCAGCTGGATAAGACAGAAGACTCCTGAGAGAGGTAAATTCAAGGCTTTGGGAAAGAAATTTTACCTGACCTTAGCCCTGAGGATCGGAAAGTCTCCGCACGGCACTGGCGCCAGCACCCAGCCGCGTCTCCTGAGACTGGCGGCGCAGCGAAAAGAGGGTCCGTGGAACTTCTGGTCGGCAGGGGATTTTCGATCCAGCTTCACAATCAGGAAAGGGCTGGGGCATGCGGGCAGGAGAGAAGGTGCCACCTCGAAGTGGATTCTACATCTGGGTCCATAGTAAAGACTGAAGTGTGCCAGCAGGAGAGGCACACGCGCGGCCGCAGCCCCTCCCGCCTCTGTGGTCGGAGTCTAACTGCACTGAGCCCCACGCATAAGGCATTGTGGATACAGACATTTACCTGTGGCTGGAGTGTGGGAGAGAGTGCTGGGTTGTAGAATCTGGAGAGAGAGGGGGGTCCAGGAAAGGTGGCAGCGAGTTTGGTGCTGACTCATGCAGTTTGGTGCTGACTCATACAGTTTGGTGCTGACTCTTGCCAGAGCCTGGGACCTAGGCAGCCATTGTGCCCTGAGGAGACAAACCCTCCCTCCAGTATCCAGGCAACTAATACAGCCACACCCAGACTCTACCCTGAACTGTAAAAAGGATTTTTTTTTTTTTTTTAAAACACAACCTAGATACTGCCGGCTTTTAAATCAGGACTGGTTTACAACACAGAGGAGCAGTGAATCGCAGGAAACTTCCATACTCTCCTGAATAGCTGACAAGACTAAGATGCACCAATCAGAAAAGCAGAAGAAGTGAATGACCCTCACTACTGCACATTTTTCTCTCTTTTTTAAATTTTTTCTTTTTTTAAAAAAATTTTGTTTCTTTTTCTTTTTTTCCATTAAGAAACAATTTTTTGTCTTTTTTCCTCACTTGATTTTATCTTTTTAATTATTGTACCTTTATTTTTAATCAATATTATTACTACTACTATTTTTTTTCTTTTTCTAAGAGTCATTTTATTTTATCTTTATATTATTTGGAGATTAGTGTTCTTCATTCTATTTTCAGATTTCCTATAGCATCATTTCATGATACTAGGGTTTTTTATAATTTTTGGTGAGACTGTCTCGCTTTTCCTTTTTGTTTTTTGGTTGTATTTTGGTTATTTTTTTAAAATTCTGTTTCTCCTTACCTTGTTAGATGTTAATTGTTAATTGATTGATTAGTTGATGTACTCCATTCATCTCTAGGTCTTTGTAGATGTCATTTGTTGCTACTAGTAGCTATTCTATTTGAGTTTTCTCCCCATACAATCTCTTCCCCCCTTC
>PVJC01033873.1:0-19137 GCA_004026665.1 Murina feae
CGTGTGTGAATTTCGTGCACCAGGACCCTAGTGTTATCATAAGCACAAAAAGACACATAGGCTCAGTTAAGGTAAAGATTGACTTGTCAGAGAAATTATCAGCCTAGGAGGTGACTACCCACCATAACTGCTTTTAGTTAAAGTTTAATATCAGACCATCCTTTGTGGTGACTTTAAGTCTCTGAGTTTGCAAGCCCACCATGCAGGCCTCCCCTGAGCTTGTAAGATTAGCACATGGCCCCTTTCATCCACACAGGCTGTACATAATTAATAAAATATTTCTTTATATTCTCAAACTATCATATTTGTATTACCTTCAGCAACAATTAATATGTGATTCTCATTTCAAATACAGGTCTTGTATCTATAAAATTTTAACAACCGACCACTGAATGCTAGTTTTATTGCCATTTTACTTCATGTCTGTATTAAAACTATTATTTAGAGAGTCTACATCAGGACTGATTACCAGAGTTTGTTTTAATTTAAAATTCTTGATTTGGTTGGATTTAACATAGCTCATCCTCTTATAAACCATAATATTTCTGTCTCAAAGTCTTAGTATACAAACTCTTCTTAACACTTATATTATTAAGTAAAATGTAGGAGCTAAACATACAAAGGAACCGTAGATAAAAAGGGGTTACATACTCAACCTGGTCAGCCCACGGGAGGCCTGCCTGCTGGCCTTACCAACTCAGAGGCTGAAAGGACCACATAGCATGGTCTGAAAATAAAACTCTCTAGTTAGCCCTGGCCAGTTTGGCTCTAGGGATAGAGCGTAGGCCCGCGAACTGAAGGTCTCCAGTTGAATTCCAGTCAAGGGTCAAAGGCACACAGGCACCTTGGTTACAGACTCTGTCAATAGCCCCCAGTCATTGTATCTCTCTCACATCAATGTTTCTCTCTCTCTCTCTCTCTCTCTCTCTTTCTCTCTCTCTCTCTCTCTCTCCTTCCTCCCCTTCCTTCTACTCTCTAAAAATCCTTGGGTGAAGATTAAAAAAAAACCAAAAACTAAAACAGAAACTCTCTGATTAAAGGCCAGTTATGGTGGATAGTCATGTTCCCTATCTTGCTTGACAAAAGTCAATCTTTCCCTTAACTGAGCCAGTCTATTGCCTTTTTTCATCTAAGGTAACATATCTTTGGAATGTCAGTCATTTCCTTTTATCCAGACCCCACAGGACACAATCGCTCACCTTATCAGACCACTGAGCTCCTCATTGTTATTGTTAACCTGTTCATTGCCAACAGTTAATTGTTAACTGTTGATTAATTTATACCCACCTATGAATACAATCCCAGTGACTTCCCCAATTTGGATTTTCCCACCTCCCTGAATCTATCACCAGTGAATCCATGTAACCACATCTTCCCCTTTGATTTTGATGTACAAAATACTATAAGTGGTAAAACTCCCACTTTCCAAAGCAATTTCTCATACCCAGTCATTGTCATTAGTTTGGCTCAAATAAATTAAAAAATTCTTACCAGTTTGGATGTTTCTTATGTCAACACAGTATCTACTAATTTATCTTTTGTGCAAATCCAAGTTTTCATACAGTAGATTCTTAAAGAAAATATTTATTACAGTTCCTTTACTCTATGTTCTGAAAAACATTCATTCTTTAAATTTTTCAGTTTCCCCCAAAACTCCTCTTAATTCATTGAGCCTCAATACCTCCCCTTGCCTTTCTGGTGTAATTCCTTATTCCATTTCTCTATTTTATCTTTTGATTAACTTGCTCGTTTTCATTCTTTTAATATGCTGGAAAACTTCCTGACAATTTGCAAGGAAGCAACATTCTTTGTTGAGTCTCCTTTGAAAGAGAAAAGCTAGCTTCTAAACTAAGAAAGATCAAATCAGCATAAAAACTAGTATGGTGTTATATGCTAAGCAATGAACCTATCTGTAACTAAGGCACACAGTCAAAAACACCTGGAACTATTTTATCCTCAATACTATGCAAAAACTATATTTAACTACAATACTTAAATCATATATTTTGTGTTTTCCTTTTATTATTGTGGAGATTATAACTATTTAATTAATAATAAATTGAGAGAATATTTAAAAGTCACATGTGGGAGAGTGGAGGAAAGAGCATTCTGCCACTTGACCTCTCAGAAAAATTAAAAATATAGATGTTGTAAATGTTATATAACTGCAACAATTAATCAAGATTTTTTTTAAAAAACGTAATAAAAAAAATCAAAAAAAGCAAAAAATAAAACATAATCACACAATAGCCATTTGTTTTCATTTTCTTTTCTCTAAATACCAGAGTGAAGTAAGTTGTAAGTCATTTATTAGTTTTGGAGCAAAACACTCATTTCGTATGTTCGAAGTCATATACTATATACATTTTGAATGTTTTCAATTATTAACTTTAAAAGGAGAAATATAAATATTAGTTCACTTACAATTTCCTAATTTATATGTTAAAATATGAAAATAAGATTTTTTTCACATTCTGCACTTGTAATTTTTCTAAGTGCTTGATTTATTTTTCCTTAAAGGCCAAGGATAATTCTATCAGGGCCAATGATGGCTGCTCTTAATTGCTCAGTTACTCTGCCCAGTGATCCAACCTTGGCTTCAGGTTGCTATAGCAATTAACGTGGGAAAACTGGAAACACAGCCTAATAACTATGCATTCAATCCAGTATGTATGGTTACAACCAACTGAAAAGCTTCCTGCGGATTCTGAAACAGATGCATCGCCTCTGTAGATAATTAAGTGTTTTGGTGGGAATCTGTGTGAAAAAACTTATATACAATTAGACAAATATGTTCATATATTATGTTTCATTGAAGTTTGTATGAGCCTACATCTTGTCAATGGGTCCTGATCCTAAATGCTTTTATGCCTGATTAAATGACAATATCAGCCAGAGCTTGCTCATTAGCTCCTTGCAGGGCCTGTTTAGATTGCAACAAGATTCATTTAGAGATGATGTGCTAACTGTTAATAAACTGAATTGAATTTTTGTCTTGTGATAACAGATTCTATTGAAAAAAATATATGAAAAAATTTAAGAGTACTGAATAAACTCAGATAATTCTCTGTTGTAAAGTTTGCTATTTTATTTCTAGGTTTCCTTAGATAATAAAAAGTACATGTTTTCACTTTATTTTATACTGGAGGCCTGGTGCATGAAATTCATGAACTCAGGGGCTGTCTCTTAGCCCAGCCTGTGCCCTCTCCCAGCCCGGGACCCCTTAGGGAATGTCTGCTGGCCTGCCGGACTAAACTGGCAGGCAGATATCTCCCAAGGGGTCCTTAGCACTGCCACGGAGGTGGGAGAGGCTCTGGTCACCACCTTTGTTCTCGTCAGCTGTGAGTCCAGCTCCTGTGGGAGTGCACTGACCACCAGAAGGCAGCTCCTGCATTGAGTGTCTGCATCCTGGTAGTCAGTGCTCATCATAGTGACCAGTTGTTCCACTGTTGGGCCAAAACCAGCTCTCCTACCTCCCCTGAGGGGTCCTGGATTGTGAGAGGGCTTAGGCCAGGCAGAGGGATCCCACTGGTGCATGATCAGGGCCAAGAAGGGATTTGGGAAGTTGGCCAGCTGGGGAGGCACTGCATGAGGGCTGCAGGGTGTGTCTGGCCCGCCTTTCTCATTCTTGATCAGCTGGACCCTTGGAGAAAGCTAACCTACTGGTCTGAAAGTCTGCCCACTGGTGGTCAGTGCACGTCATAAAGAGTGGTTGAGCAGCCATAGCATATCATTACCATATTATGCTTTGATTGGTTGAACAGCCAACCAGATGACAGGACACTTAGCATGTTAGGCTTTTATCATATAGAACTAGAGACCCGGTGCACAAAAATTTGTGCCTGTGCCCTGGAGCAATCTGGGACCCCTCAGGAGATGTCCACCTCCTGGCTTAGGCCCGCTCCCAGAGGGATTGGGCCTAAGTTGGCAGCCAGACATCCCTCTGGCAGCCCAGGAGCCCTCGAGGGATGTCCACTTGCCAGCGGAGAGCAGGCCTAAGCTGCAATCAGATATCCCTAGCGCTGCTGAGGAGGCAGTAGAGGATCCCACCACCACTGCTGTACTGGCAGCTGTCAGCCTGGCTTGTGGTTGAGCAGAGGGAGTGCACTGACCACCAGGGGACAGCTCTTGCATTGAGCATCTGCCCCCTGGTGGTCAGTGTGTGTCATAGTGACCAGTCATTCCCAGTCATTCTGCTGTTAGGGTCAATTTGCATATTTCCCTTTTATTATATAGGATGGAGGCCTGGTGCATGGGTGGGGGCCTGCTGGTTTGTCCTAAAGGGTGTCAGAGATCAGGGTAGGGGTCCTGCTGGGGTGCCTGGCCAGCTTGGGTGAGTGGCTGATGGCTGTTTGCAGGCTGGCCACAGTCCCTTCAGGGTGGGTGTTACCCCCTGGGGTGTCTGGCCAGCCTAGGTGAGGGGTTGAGGGCCATTTTCAGGCTGGCCACAGCCTCTTCATGGAGGGGGTCCCCGTTGGGGTGCCTGACCAGCCTGGGTGAGGGGCTGGTGGCTGTTTGCAGGCTGGCGACATCCCATTCAGGGAGGGGATCCCTGCTGGGGTACCTGGCCAGCCTGGGTGAGTGGCTGATGGCTGTTTGCAGTGAGGCTGGCTGGAAGCTGGTATCTGGGATTTATTTAACTTCTAAAGTTGAAACTTTGTCGCTTTAACAGGAGCCCAGGTTGGGTTGTCCCTGACAACCCAGGCTCCCAACACTTCCTTGAGCCCAAGGCCGGAAGCAGATCTCTGGGGTTTATTTATCTTCTATAATTGAAACTTTGTTGCCTTAAAGCGGAGGCCACAGCTGGCCTAGGCAGACATGAACCTTAGCTTTCTGCATCTCTGGGACAAGCCTGCTGCTTATTCCAGCTCCCTGGCTGTCAGCCGCCATCTTCGCTGGTTTAATTCGCATATAGTCACACTGATTGGCTGGTAGGTGTGGCTTGGGTGTAGCAGAGTGAGAGTCAATTTGCATATTACTCTTTTATTAGATTAGATTGTAAGTTTGCAATTTGTTTGTTACTGTTCATGGATATACTGATGCATTCAACTAATACAACTTCTTTATATACTGAAGCAAATTTATTTTAAGACTCATTGGAACTCAGTAACTAAAATTTTTGGCAGAAATACAATTCAAGTAGGCGATGTATATATTAAACCATTCATCCAAACTCTACAAGCCAACTTCCTCAGTATTTTTCCTTCAAAACTATTAAAATTATTAGACACCCAATATTAGACCTGCTTTATGTTAAACACATTCGTGGGATTAGAAAAAAATTATCAAAAGCACAGAGAAAGATGGTGTTAATGGGCCCACCGTTATGGTATTCCTACTTCATGGTATTTAGATAATTTCTCTCTCTCTCTCTCTCTCTCTCTCTCTCTCTCTCTCTCTCTCTTTTGCATTAAGCAAGACATGAGCTAAATTTTGTGTTAAAGAAAGCTATCATCTCAAAACTCACAAATTAAAAGAAGCAGAAATTTTCAAAATTACCCAAGTACCACTAAGAATAGTTATTTTGTTAAGCTCACACCTACACACTAAAGATAGATGAAGTTCACCAAATAAAATAGTTATTTTTCTAATTTAAAGAAGAATAAGAAAATGTGATAAAAAATTTTAATTTGTAGATCCTATGAAAGAAAAAATTGTGAAAAGACATAAAATTTTGTTTCAGAAAGAGTTGCAAATATACTAATTAAGGTGTCAATATTTAAAATAGTTATATATAGATATAGATATAACATTATAAATAATTATCTCTAATTAATAATTATCTCTAACCATAAATAATAGGAATGATAAGCATCATTAAGTACAACAGCATGCTTTTCTATTTTTTAAGTCTTTTAACATTGGAGTTCCTACTGAAAAATGTTTCTTTTTCATGCAAAAGAAGTACTATTTGTTGAGAACTAGGTTTGACTTGAAAGCAAAATTTCCTTGTGGTTATAAAATGTTCTCTTCTTTAATGGAATAAAAATAAGATAAAAGACTGTCTTGGTGGATAAGAATCCATCTGATTTTATTTATTTATTTATTTATTTATTTATTTATTTATTTTTAGCGTATTATGCTTTTATTATTATAGACAGAAGATAGAGTATATGGGATAGTTGCAAGAATTCTTGTTAAACAGCACAGTTTTACCAAAGCAAATATCAATTTAAAAAAACATTTTTAATATACTAAGTCAATAAGAGAACTGAACCAGACTCAGCATTGAAATAACGTAGTACTCCATGAAGGTATCAAAGCCAGATTTTTCACCTCAACCTAAGAAGGAAAACAAAGTATCAGTAAAATTCAAACCAATACCAAAGAAACACTCGTATACATAATAAAACCAGTATCCAAATTGGCTAGAACATACCAATGTGGGAAAATTATAACCAGACTCAGCTCAGAGAGAAGATTAAGTGATCATACCCTGGTCAGAGCCAACACTGAAGCAATGGCAACACTAGGTCAGACTATACTTCACTCATCATCGCAAGAATCCATCTGATTTTAAAGAAGCTCCACTAAGTAGAATTTTTAAAAATTGAGGAATATTATTTTATTAAAAACTAGGGTCCCAGTGCACAAACATTTGTGCACTCGGGGGTGGGGGTCCCCCAGCCCGGCCTGTGCCCTCTCACAGTCTGGGACTCCTTGGGGAATGTCCACCTGCTGGCATGCTTGGCCAGCCTGGGTGAGGGGCTGATGGCTATTTGCAAGCTGGCCAAGCCCTCCAGTGTGGACCCTCACCCCATTGGGGTGTGGCCAACCTGGGTGAGGGGCTGAGGGCTGTTTTCAGGCTTCCCACAGTTCCTTCAGGGTTTGAGTCCCTACTGGGGTGCCTGGGCAGCCTGGGTGTGGAGCTGAGGGCCATTTTCAGGCTTTCAGGCTGCCCACAGCTCCCATTCACCCAAGGTCCCACTGAGGCTGGCTGGAGTCAGGTTTATGAGGTTTATTTATCTTCTATAATTGAAACTTTGTTGCCTTGAACCCAGGCCTAGGCAGGTAATGAAGCCTCCTGTTTGCTTCAGCTCTGTGGCTTCTATAATTGCAACTATGTTGCTGTGAGCAGAGAGAGGCCCAGCTGGCCTAGGCGGACAGTTTACTCCTGGTGCAACGGAAGTCTGCTGTTTACTCTAGCTCCGTGACTGCCGGCCTCCATCTTGGCTGGGTGAATTTTCATACAGCCACTCTGATTGGCTGGTGGGCGTGGCTTAGGCATCCTGGAGAAATGGTCAATTTCAATATTACTTTTATTAGATTAGATTATAAACATCATGTATTGTATTTAAAGTAATTTACATGATGATATAAAATTACTATTCTTTACCTTGTATATTGAAACTTTTCATTGCAAGGACAAAATAATCAAAGATGTTGTAGTTAACATGTATTACACTTAGTTAACATGTAGTTAACACTTGCTAGCACTGTTTGGAACATCTTCTGTACATTCTTTCATTTAGTCTTCACAATAATCCTTAGATAAAGGGTACTGAGGTTTAGAGAGATTATAACCTGTCCAAAAAAAAAAAAAAAAAGGAAAGAAGAAGAGATGATGATATGATAAATATAACAGAAACTTAAAGAACGAGAATTCCAGTTCTTTTACCTGTGGAATAAAGACATCTTGAATAGATGGTGGGGAAAGTATATTCTACAGGTGTTTAAGGGATAATTAAAGATTTTATACATTCTAGTTTCTTCACGTTTTGATCAACTTTGGGGCTTGTCTTTTTTTTTTTTTAATCCTCATTGGAAGATATGTTTGTTGATTCTACAGAGAGAGGATGGGAGATTGAAAGAGGGAAAAACATTGATTGGTTACCTCCTGTAAGTGCCTTGACTGGGAACTGAACCCACAACCTGGATATGTGCTCTGACTGAGGGTCAAACCCACAACCCTTCAGTGCAAGGGACAACTGCTCCAACCAACTGAGCCACACTGGCCAAGGTGGTTTTGCTCTAAAAAAAAGAAAGAAAAAAACTCTTTTAGTGGATGTGAAGTGTTTAATTTGCATTTTGCTGATGAATAATACATTAATACCTTTTCATGTGATTACTAGCCACCTATATATCCTCTTAGGAGAAGAAATATGTATCCAAATATTTTGCCCATTTTAAAAATGGATTGTCATTTTGTTTTCTTTGGATATTTTTTAATTGTTAATCCTCACTCAAGGATATTTTTTCCATTAATTTTTAGAGAGATAGAAGGAAGGGGGAGAGACAGAGAATAGAGATACCGATGTGAGAGAGACATATCTATTGTTGGCTTCCAGCATATGCCATGACCAAGGCCAGAGTAGAGCCTGCAACCGTGATCGATGCCTTTGACCAGAATCAAACCCAAGGCACTTCTGTTTGCGGGGCTGACACTCTTAACACCGAGCCAAACTGGCCAGGGCTGTGATTTTTTAACAGAGAGAGAGAGAGAGAGAGAGAGAGAGAGAGAGAGAGAGAGAGAGAGAGAGAAGGGAGGGAGAGAGAGAGATAGAAAGACAGAGAGAGAGAAGCATAGCCATTGGTTGCCTCCCATATGTGCCTGGACTGGGGAAGGGATCCATAACTTAGGTGTGAGCCTTGACCAGTGTGCTGGACAAGACACAAAACAACTGTGGTGCACCAGTGAGGGCATTTTAATTTTTTTATTAATAAGTTCTAATGTGCTTTACATATGTAAAACCAAGTCCTTTACCAAATATAAGATTTGCATCTGTTTTCTCCCAGTTTGTCTTGTGTTTTGTTGATAGTGTCTTTCAAAGCTTATTTTGATTAATTCCAATTTATCTGCCATTTTTGTTGTTGTGGATTGAGCATTTGGTGTTCAAATGTCTCTTTTCCTAAACCAAGTTCACAGTTTTCTCCTGTTTTCTTTTAAAGTTTATGAGGTTGGCTGTTATTGTAGGTCTGATCCATTTTTTATTTAGTTGTTGTGTATGGTGGGAGATGAAAATCTTCATTAATCTTTTGATATGTGGACATCAATTGTCCCTGTACTATTTAGATAAAGGACTCTTTTCTTGATTGAATTGTCTTAACACTATTGTTGAAAATCAATTGGCCATAAATGTATTTATTCCAGGACTCTCAATTCTGTACCTTTGATCTGTATTTTTTGCTTACTGCTGCTTTTTAGTGGTTTTGAAATTGGGAAGTATAGATCCTCCAACTTTTAAAGGTTATTTTGACTATTCTAAGTCTTTTACAATTCCTTATAAATGTTAGGGTCAAGTTGTATAGAGAGTATTAAATCTATATATCAATTTAGAGAAGAATTGACACCATAAAAATGTTTATTTTTCTATCTAAAAATTTGGAGTGTCACCCTGGCCGGGTGGCTCGATTACTCAGAGCATCGCTCACACAATAGAAGGTTGCACTTTTGATTACCCGTCAGGGCAAATGCCTGAGTTGCCAGTCCAAACCACCTGGGGCATGCAGGAGACGGCCAATTGATGTTTCTCTCTCACATCAATGTTCGGCTCTTTCTCCCTTCCTCTGTCTGTAAACTTATCAATAAAAATAAATAGGTAAATAGATAATATGGAACATCTCTTCATTTAGGTAAATCCACATTAATATTGCATGGCAGCATTTTTTAGCTTTAAGTGTATATAATCATTTATCTTTCTGTTAATTTTGTTGCTAAGCATTTTATTCTTTTTTAATGAGTTTGTAAATGGAATTATGCTGTTAATCCAATCTGATTAATCATTACTAATTTATAAAAATACACTTGCTTTTTGTTGTTATTATTGCTAATCCTCAGCCTAGGATATTTTTTCATTGCTTTTTAGGGAGAGTGGAAAAGAGAGGGAAAGACAGAGGGACATCGAGGTGAGAGAGACACATTGATCAGTTGCTTCCTGCACAAACCCCAACCAACCAGGCCTGGGCCGGGGAGGAGCCTGCAACCAAACAGAAGCTGTGCACTTATTGAAAAAAGACTTCCACTCAGCCTCCCTGCCACCATCTGTGTAACCTTCGGTCTACTTTCTCTATCGGTCTGCCTATTCTAGGCACCTCATAAGTGGAAGCATATAATACGTCCTTTTGTACCTGACACATTTAACTTAGCATAATGTTTTCAGTTCCCTCCATGCTGTCTTAAAGGGTAAGAGATGCTTATTTTTCACAGCTGCATAGTATTTCATGGTGTAAATGCACCACAGCTTTTTATCCATTCGTCTTCTGATGGGCATTTGGGTTGTTTCCACATCTTAGCTATTGTAACTAATGCTGCTATGAACATAGGGGTGCCTCCATCCTTTCTGATCGGTGTTTCTGCTTTCTTGGGATATAGTCCTAGAAGTGGGCTCACTGGGTCAAATGGGTGTTCCATTTTTAAGTTTTTGAGGGAACTCCATACTGTTTTCCACAGTGGCTGCCCCAGTCTGCATTCCCACCAGCAGTGCAGGAGGGTTCCCTTTCTTCCACATCCTTTCCAGCACTTGTTTGCTGATATGTTGATGTTAGCCATTCTGACAGGTGTGAGGTGGTACCTAATTGTCATTTTAATTTGCATCTCTCTGATGATTAGTGACTTGGAGGATTTTTTTTTATATGTCTCTTGGCCTTCTGTATGTCCTCTTTGGAGAAGTATCTATTTAGGTCCTTTGCCCATTTTTTAAAATTGAATTGTTTGTTTTCCTTTGGTTAAGGTGTATGAGTTCTTTATATATTGTGGAAATTAACCTCTTATCAGATATATTATTGGAAAATGTGTTCTCCTCTACAGGAATCTCTTTTCAGTTTGTTGGTGGATTTGCTTTGCAGAAGCATTGCACTTTTATTCAGTCCCTTGTTTACTTTATCCCTTGTTTCCTTTGCCCTAAGAGATGCACCTGGAAAAATATTGCTATGAGAGATGTCTGAGATTTTGCTGCCCATGTTTTCTTCCGTCCATTCATCTCTTGAAGAACGCGCAGGTTGTTTCTACTTTTTGGCTATCGTGAGTGAAGCTGTATGAGTATTAGTGGACACATTTCTGTTTTAGTTCCTTTGGATATACCTCGCATTGGGACTATTAAATAATATGGTATCTCAAGGTTTCATTTATTGAGGAATCACCATAACATTTTTCAAAGTGACTATGTCATTTCATATTAGCACCAGTATTGCATAAAGGTTCTCTATATTCTCTCTAATATTTATTGTTCTTTTAATAGCCATTCTAATAGATGTTAAGTTGTATCTCATTGTCACTTTATTTGCATTTGCTAATGTCTGACATTGAGCATATTTTCATGTGCTTATTGCCCACTTGTATATCTTTTTTGGAGAAATGTCTATTCAAGGTCTTTTTCAATTCTTTGTTTGTTTTTCCTTGTTGAGTTTTAGGAGTTACTGATACATTCTGGTATTAACTACTAACCAGATACATGACTTCTAAATATTTTCTGCCATGCCATGGGTTGTCTTTTCATTCACTTGATTATTTTGTTTGATATACATTTCAAATTGTTATAAAGTCTAATTTATCTATTTTTTTGTTGACATTTATTTTGGTATCATATCAAAGATATAATATAACTGGGAAATCCAATGTCATGAAATTTCTCCTCTGTGTTTTCTTGCCTCTTTTTTCAGGTCTATGTCTAGATGTTTGATCTATTTTGAATGAACTTTG
This sequence comes from Murina feae, assembly GCA_004026665.1. Lineage (NCBI taxonomy): Eukaryota > Metazoa > Chordata > Mammalia > Chiroptera > Vespertilionidae > Murina > Murina feae. The sequence goes on from PVJC01033873.1 coordinate 11,639, forward strand.
TATATGTTGTAAAATACAGGTTAAACTTTGTTCTTTTCTCCTTGTGAATATCCAGGTTTGCCTTCTCTATTTGTTGAAAAGAATGTCCTTTCTCTTTTGAATGGTCTTAGTATTCTTGTCAAAATCATTGTATCTGGGAATTCTTTTTTATTTCATTGTCTATATGTGTGTTCTTATGCCTGTTTTAACAACTATAGTTTGTAGTGCATTTTGAAGTGTGATTTTTCCAACTTTGTTCTTCTTTTCAAGATTACTTTGGGAATTTGTGGTTTTTTTAAGATTTCATAAGACTTTTAGGATGGTTTTCTGATATTACAGGGAAAAAACACTTTTTTAACCATTGAAAATGATTATGGCTGTGGGGTTTTTATATATGGACTTTATCATGCTGAAAAATTGTCCTAGTTTATTGAGTATTTTTATCAAGAAGGGGTGTTGAGTTTTGTCAAATACATTCTTTTCATCAATTGAAATGATCAAGTAGTTTTCCCTTTATTCTGTTAATTCTTTATCTAGTTTCTTAAAGTGTAAAGCTACATTAGATTTGAGTCATTTCTACTTTTTAATGTATAAATTTACTGTTAAGAATTTCACTCAGTATTAATTTTCCTGTATTTCTTAACATTTGGTACATTCAAAGTAAGTGCTGATAAGGAAGGGCTTCTGCCATTTGCGTATATCACATACTATTTTTGTTCTTATTTGCTCCATTATTTTCTTTTTTGTATATTTATTGGGCTATTTGTAGTGACAATTTTTATTCTTTTATATTTTCTTTTGTGTATAATTTATAGATGCTTTATTTGTGTTTACCATGGAGATTGCATCTAACATCTAACAATTATAATTATTTAATTTCAAATTTCAACAAGTTAACCTTGCATATATAACTCTAGTTCTATAAAGTTCCATCTTCTCCATACATTATTGATGTCAAACACTATGTGTTTATATGTTATATGCTTAATAACTCGTGTATCTAATTATTTTTTATAGTTTTGTGTTTAATTTTTAAAAAATTATATTTATTGAGGTGTCATTGGTTAACAAAATTACATAGTCTTGAAGTGTACAATATTATGGTACATCATAAAAACTGTATATTGCATTTGTGTGACCACCAACCAAAGTCAAATTTCCTCTCGTTACCATACACTTGATCCCCTTCTACCCTTCACAACCCCCATTCCTCCATTCTCCTCTGATAACATCACAGATTCTGTCTATGACATTTCCCCTGTTTGTTCATTTGTTGCAATCAGTTTTATATACTGCACTAAGGGTCCAGTGCACAAAAATTGTGCACTAGGGGAGCGGGGATTCCCTCAGCCCAGCCTGTGCCCTCTCGCAGTCTGGGACCCCTCTGGGGATGTCCACCTGCTGGTGTGCCTGGCCAGCCTGGGTGAGAGGCCGATGTCTGTTTGCAGGCTGGCCAAGCTCCCCAGTGGGGACCCTCACCCCATAGGGGTGTGGCAAGCCTGGGTGAGGGGCTGAGGGCAGTTTTCAGGCTGGCCACAGCCCTTTCAGGGTTCAGGTTCCTACTGGGGTGACTGGCAAGCCTGGGAGAGGGGCTGAGGGCCATTTTCAGGCTGCCCACAGCTCCCATTGACCCTCAGGGCTATCCGCCTGGGAAGTGATCAGGTGGCTGTGGCACAGGCGGGGAGGTTTAAGACCTCCACGCATGTGCCCCTGGCCACCCGATGGCTTCCCAGGATGGAGCCTCGGGGTGGCTGACTGGTCCTGCCCTGGGCTTCCGCCTGGGAAACCATCGTGTGGCCGGAGCCACACGGGGAGCCCTGAAGGCCCATGTGTGCCCCGCAATGACTGATTCCAGGCCGCAGCCTCTTCCCACCCTGCTCCTCCTGCCCACGGCTTCTGCCACTGGCCTGCTTGCTCTTCCCATCCTGCACTACATCTGGACCCTGTGTGTGGCTTCCCCTGGGCTGCGGCCTCCGCCATCTTGGCTAGGCTAATTTGCACATAGTCGCTCTGATTGGATGGTGAATGTGGCCTCCCCATCTGGAAGAGACAGTTAATTTCAATATTACGTTTTTATTAGTTTAGATATGAGTGAAATCATATGGTTCTTGACATTTTCTGTCTGACTTCTTTTGCTTAGCATGATATTCTCAAGATCGATCCATGTTGTCACCAATTACAGTATTTCAGCTTTTATTATGGTGAGTTGTATTCCATTTTACACATACTGTATACATAGCACTTGTTCTTTATCCAGTAATCTAATGAAGGACACTTTGGTTGATTCCATGTCTTGGCTACTGTAAATAATACTACTATGAACATAGGGCTGCATGTATCTTTGAAAATAAATATTTTCCATTCTATAGGGGTAAATACCCAGAATAGAAGTTGCTGGGTCATATGGTAACTCTATCCTTAATTTTTTGAGGATTCTATATACCGGTTTGTATAGTGGCTTTGCATTCCCATCAGCAGTGAAAGACTCTTCTTTTTTCTCCAAAACCCTCTCCAACATTAGTTATTATTTGTCTTGTTGATGATAGCCTTTCTAACAAGGGTGAGGTAGTATGTCATCGCAGTTTTGATTTGCATTTCCATAAGAGCTAGATCAATGGAACATAATCGAGGGTCTTAAAAGAAGCCTATATGTATATGAGCAAATAATTTTTTAATTCTTTATTCTTGAAAGTTTTCCATATATCTCCTTTTCCCCCCATTGACCTTTCCCTGCCCACTCCTGCTCCCACTACCTAGCATGTTCCCCACCCCCCTATTGTTTGTGTCCAATGGTCATGCTCATATGCAAGGATACAAGTCCTTTGGTTGATCTCTTATTGCCCCCAACCCCCATTCCCTTGCCTTCCTATGAAGTCTGATGGTCTGTTTTATGCTTCCGTGTCTCTGGATCTATTGTGGTTCATCAGTTTATGTTGTTCATTATATTCTACAAATAAGCCAGATCATGTGATACTTATCTTTCTCTGACTGGCTTATTTTGCTTAGGTTGTCTACAATGCTCTCTATTCCAAACATGCTGTTTAGAATGGTAAGAGTTCTTTCTTGTTTACAGCAGCATAGTATCCCATTGTGTAGATGCACCACAGCTTTCCAATCTATTATTCATCTGGTCACGGGCACTGAGGCTGTTTCCAGATCTTAGCGATGGTGAATTCTGCTGCTATGAACATAGTGGCGCTCTTTCTGATCGTTGTTTCTAATATATATATATTCCTAGAAGTGAGATCACTGGGTCAAATGGGAGTTCCATTTTTAATGTTTTTAAGAAACTCCATACTATTTTCACAGGGGCTGCACAAGTCTGCATTCCCATTAGCAGTGCAAAGGGGTTCCGTTTTTTTCTGCACCTTCACCAGCACTTGTCATTTGTTGATTTGTTGATGATAGCCATTCTGACAGGTGTGAGATGATACCTCATTGCCATTTGGATTGGTGTATGATCTTTTTAATGTATTGCTAGATGTGATTTGCTAATATTTTGGAGAGGATGTTAGTATCAATGTTCATCAGGAATATTGGCCTGTAATTCTCTTTCTTTTTAGCTTCTTTATCTGATTTTGGGATTAGGGTAAAGCTGGCTTCAGAGAAGGAATTTGGAAGTGTTCCATCCTCTTGAATTTTTTGGAATAGTTTGAGGACAGTAGGTTTTAGTTCTTCTTTGAATGTTTGGTAAAACTCTCCTGTGAAGCTGTCTGGACCAGGGCTTTCATTTGCTGGAAGTTTTTTGATTACTGCTTCAATTTCAGGTTTTCTGATTCTTCCTGATTCAGTTTTATAAGATTGTATTTTTCTAAGAAAATGTCCAATTTGTCTAGGTTGTCTAGTTTGTTGGGATAAAGTTATTCATAGTATTTTTTTACAAGTCTTTGTATTTCTATGGGGATGGTTGTTACTTGTTTATTGTCATTTTTATTCTTTATGCCTATGTTTCTTCTGCCTTTTCTATTTCTTCTTTTTACAGAAGCCCCTTTAGCATTTCTTGCATTGCTAGTAATAAACTCTATAAGACATTTTTTTTTTGTCTTCAATTTTGAATGATAGCCTTGCTGGGTATAGTATTCTTGGATTTAGTCTCTTGCTTTATATCACTTTGCATACTTCATTCCATTCCCTTCTGGCCTGATGTATTTCTGTTGAGAAATTAGTTGATAGTCTAATGGGAGATCCCTTGTAGCTAACTTTCTATCTCATTTTGAAAACCTTCAGGGATCTTACATTGTGTTGATATTTGCCAATGTAATTATGATGTGTCCTGGTATTGTTTTTTGGGGATCATCTTACTTGGGACTCTCTGTGCTTCTTGGACTTGTGTGACTCTTTTCTTTCCAAAGTCAGAAACGTTTTCTTTCATTGTTTATTCAAACAAATTTTCTATTCCTTGCTCAGTTTCCTCTCCTTCTGGTACCCTTATTTTATGAATGTTGTTTCATTTCATGTTGTCCCAAAGCTCCTTTAGACTCTCCTCCTACTTTTTAAGTTCTTTTCCAGTTGCTGCTCTGCTTGTGTGTTCTTTTCTACCCTGTCTTCTAATTCACTGATTTAGCCCTCAGCTTCTTCTAGTATACTGTTGAAACCACCATTGTGTTCTTTATTGCAGCTATGTCATTCTTCATTTCCTCTTGATTCTTACACATGTTGGTGAATTTCTCATCCAGCCTTTTCAGCATCCTTATAACCATTACTCTGAATTCTTTCTCTGACAAGTTGCTTGCCTCTATTTCATTTAGTCCTTTTTCTGGTGATTCTTCTTTTTCTTTCATTTGGGTAATTTTTGCTTTGTTTTCCCATTTTTGCTGTTACTTTGTAATTGTTTCTATAAATTAGATCAAACTGCTATGCCACCCAGATTTTTGACTTTGTCTTATGTAATAGATGGTCTGTGGGACCCAATGGTGCAGTCTCTCAAGTCTTCTGGGCTGGGTATTCTAGGGATTCCTGCTAATTGAGATATTTGGATTCTCTTGATGTAGTTGGATCCTAACTATTGTCCTGTTCGTGAATGGAGTCTCCTCTTAGGGTGTGTGGTTATGTGGCTCATTCTCTAGCATGTCATGCCAACTGTTGTGGAGTTGCTGACCAAAGAGCACAAAATACATTTCATGACATGACACAAATGTAACAGAACACAGATGCACACAAGATAACTATAACCCAAGTACAAGTGACCTCTAGAGAAAATCAAATTAGGAGAGAAAGAGGAGAGCAAAAATGATAAGAAGAAAAGAAGAATAAGAAAAAGAGAAAAAAGAAAGAACATGGGAGACAACACAACAAAACTAATAAACAACCAAAATGCACAAACAAAGAACACCCAAGAAGATGGGGGGGGGGGAGGGGAAGAATATGTAGAAGCAGAGCTTAAATACAGAATATAAGGTGAAGGAATGGGATAAATAGAGGAACGATCGTGGTTTAGTATAGTGGAGGGAGAAAGAAAATCAGTGAATAAGAAGAAAAAAATATAAAATAATAAATAACTTATTTATTTATTATGTTTTGTTTTTGGAAAGGAGAATAGAAGAGAGAGCAGATAGGCCTGATTTAGGAACTACAACTAATTACAACTTGGGAGAAGAAAAGAGCAAGAGAGGAGAGGGAAAATATTTTTTAAAATTGAGTAGCTAAGAAATAGAAAAGGTAAGGGAAGAAAGAATAAGTGCAGGGAAGAGGAAATTAGATATATTAATAAGCCAAAAGAGACTACAATAATAATAACACACAATAAATCAGATAAAGATCACTTCTTAACAAGGGTTAAAAAGAAAGAAAAGGGAAAGGCAAAAGCAGGGAAAGGAGATTGAGAAACAGGATGAAAAGGAAAGAAACAAGGAATAAAAAGGTGAAAAAATAAAATTTAAAAATAGCATAAAATAAGAAAATAAAATTAAATTAAAAATACATAATACTATAAAACTGCCCTGACTGGTTTGGCTCAGTGGATAGAGCATTAGCCAGCAGACTGGAGGGTCTTGGGTTTGATTCCAGTCAAGGGCATGTACCTTGGTTGCAGGCACACCCCCAGTGGGGGATGTGCTGTTGTACCCAGATGTCGTGATCCCCAAAGACCACTAGTGAGCCCTAAAACGGCTGCAAAAACATGAGGGCCTTTATTAGTCGAGTTAACTCAGACTTCCCGCTCCCCCACCAGCACAGCAGCGTGAAGGGGCAGGAAGTACAGGTTTCAGGAAAACAAAGGAGTTATAGGGCCAGAAGTAGTGGGTGGGGTAACGTTTGTGGCCCCTGTCGATTGGTTGAGGGAAGGTCCTGGGCAGAGAACTTCCTCTGCATCCCTATTGGCAGGTCTGCACTCTCGCACTGCCCTTCCGCCCTTATATTCTCCCTTGGTTTTATGTACATGAGTAAAATCATTGACTCTTCTGGGCACTCCTTTCCCTCAAAGTCCTGAGGGGAGCATTCTGTTCATTCACCTTTCCCCCAAAATTCCTTTGTGTAATTGGTCATAACATGTTCCTTGTTGCGTAGGGCAGAGCTCCCTTCTCTGTGCCCCGCATACGAGGAAGAGGGCCTCAGGTGCCCTCCGTAGCAGGGCCCACACACTCCTGCCAGGTACTTCCTGTCAAGCAGATGTCCTCTAGCTTTGACAGGTCTGAGGTCGCAATGGAATCCTGGCCTCGCCCTCCAAAAGACCAGCCTCCAGCCCGGGGCTCTCCCCGGGCACCAAAAAGCACTTCTATGTGGCCCCGGAGTCAGCCGGGGAGGGGGCCCAGGCATTTGTGCTGGGGCTGCTTCGCAGGTGCAGGCTACCGCCTGCATGAGAGTGCTGGTAAAGGCACCGTTGTGCAAAACAGAGTGGACGCCGGAGGCCTCGGCTCTGCGCCTCCAACCCCATCCTTGGGGCCACGTCCGACTGCTCTATTTCGCAGAAGCATCAGCCAAGGTGGCATCTGCGACCTCAAACCCACCAGGCACAGGCGGTGCTGGTTCTGCTCCAGCGCCTGGAGGAGCCCCTCGAAGCTGGCTAGGTTGTCCCTGTAGAGGATACGCCTATAGGATGCAGGTCTTCATCAGGGCCACGGTGCAAGCTGCATCCTGCAGGCTGTCCAACTCCAGCAGGCTGAGAATCCGGCCCTGCTACAGGATAGCCACGCAGTCGCCTCCGCCACGTCTGCTTACTGGATGAAGATGTCCCAGATGACAGCCTCCTCCGCAGGTCTCCGGACAGGGCAAGGGCTGGCTGGTGTTGATGTTGTATCAGCAACCTGCTGCCGGGCGCCCAGGTCTGCTGCGGCGACTCGATGAATGTGAAGAGCAGTTCCAGGACAGTGAGCCTGTCCAACACGACATCCCTGCAGAGGACTTACTCTCAGCTCCTCTCTGACCACAGCCAAGTCTGTCTGCTGGTTCCTGCCATCCGTGAGGGCAGCCCCAGAGGTGGGCACACGCAGCCCTGTCTGGGCTGCCCTCACTCGGGAGCGGTGGCACCCAGTCCTGCATCACGTTCTTGTCGGCCAACTGCGTGATCACCGCAGTGCTGCCCT
>PVJC01033874.1:0-19126 GCA_004026665.1 Murina feae
TTCCCAAGGCTGGTTCCTTCTTGCCACTTAGTTTTCAGTTGAAATGCCATTTCTCCAGAGGGGCCATCTACAATCCACTCTCCTAATGTAGCCACATAGTCATCTGTTGCATTAACTTATTTTAATTTCCAACATAATACTTACTACTAGCTGATCCTTTTCATTGGCGATTTATCTGTTTGTCTCTTCCCTCTAAAAAGTGTGCTCCATGAAGGCAAGGACCTTGTCTGTCTTGTCACTGTGATCTCTAGGACCTAAAGAGTGCCTGGCCCGCAGCAGATGTTTGGTAACTATTGGATTTAGCAAGTGCAACAGCAGCCCCAGCCAGCCTTCCAACGGGACCACAGCATCAATGAGGTCAGCATCAATACAGAGCGGAAGCTTCGGGAAGGCCTCAGAGGCCCATGCTTGTGCTAAGGGCTCAGCTCTGGTGCGTGGGCCTGTTCCCAGAGGCTGCTTCACAGAGACCAGGTTTGTACAGCCTCCTCCCCATTCATACCCTTCGTATGAAATCAGCAACACAGATGCGTGGTCATGATCACAAAGTCACTGCTGTGCTGGGACAAGGATGGCCAGGTGTAGCTCACCCCTCATCCACACCCATCAGGCCACCGGTTTGGGTTGTATTACGTTTGACTTTTCATCTTATGTGGAAACTCAGAAATGTAGGCAAAATTCTGGGATTACAAATTCCAGGTGCTTGTTTTAATGATTTTTTTTTTTTTAAATAAAGAAGCTTACATTTTTGAAGAGAAGTTTGGAAATGGGTTTTTAGGGTCTATCCCAATAAAGAAGAAACGTTTGATGAGGATTTTTCAAAAGATCGGTGTTTTTAATAGATTGAAAAACAAAACAAAACACTGAGGTGAAAAGTGAGTTCAACAGTAACAAAATAGTCTTCATTTTCTTCAAAAATATTTGTTAACTGCTCTCTGCCTCCATACCTGCGTTCTAAATCTATTCTTCATACAGAGCTGTCTTAAAAATACAAATACAAAAATATTTGTTAACCACTTTTTAGTACTTTGGTATAGAGAATTGTATGTACAGTTAGTTTTTTTACAAAGGAACAAAACACTATGGTTGTGTGTAGTTAGCCCATTCATTAGGGAAATGGCAGCTTGTTTGATAGAAATCATTTTTATTTACTATAATGAGATTATTGCCTAGGAACTTAAATTTTTAACAATTCAATAATGTTGAAAATTCAAGTTCCTGTGGGAGAAAATGATGGGGAGAGAGGGGGTCCTGCTGTGTTGACCAAAGGTGAGATGATTCTGAGATACAGAAACCAGGATCTGTATAGCTGCTTCTGGCTGTGGGGTGACCATTCAGAGGTGAGACCACCCTCAGCGGTGCTGCTCCTGTGCCCGGAGCTGAGTCTGGAGAGTGGGGAAGGAAGGCACGCCTAGCAGGCTGGTCCACACCGTGTCCTACCCGAACCTCAGACACCCACAGTGGGAAGCCCACTGTGGAACTAGGGCCCTTGGCAGTCCTGGCTCCGGGTGTGTGAAATTTCCTTTTCATGAAGGAAAATGATTCTGACCTGAATGCTTCAGGCCCTAACCATGTGCCCAGGCTCCTGTGTAAGGCACAGCTGGCGCTGGAGCCTGCACTGTGGACTTGCTACAGGTGGGAATTGGTCACAAGGAAGGCATCAATGGCCTATATTATTATGTCTGAGGAAGTGCTTAGTTTTTAGCTCTATTTCTAATTCTTTCTGCTTTAGTTTTTTTTTTTTTTTAATGATCAATGCTTAGAATTCAAGATCCTGAGATCAAACTTAGGCCACCTAGGCTGGAGGAGAAGGCTGTGGAGACATGGAGTCCTGCCAGGTCTCAGGTGTGGGGAAAGCTGCCTAAAGGGCTCTCCTTCCCTCCCTTCCTCCTTCCTTTCGCTGTCTGTTCAGAGCCTGAACCCAGGGTGCAGAGGGCTTCCTTAGGGAGGGCTGGGCTGGAGGAAGCTGACGTTTCAGACAAGGCAGCCCCTTCTGTGGCTTCCTTTCCCTCACAGTGCGACTGGGAGGAATGAGAACAGGAAAGAGAGGTGAGTCTCACCTGAGCTGACTGAGGTCCAGCTCAGCCAGCCCTTGATGTATCCAAGACATCTGCCCACAGCCATGAGGCGGGTGGGACCAAAGCCATTCCCAGTCCACATCCACAATGCTGGGGAAGAAAACCAAGTTCAATTTACCAAAATATCTGCATTATCTATAAAAATTGAACTCTAACAAGTCACTGCTACTAGAGGCAGCGACATCCAACGAGACTGGCTACAGAAGCAGACGGCTCAGCCCACCAGCCCACAGGCGGAACACGGTGCTGAGTGCCATGTGGGCGACTCATTTGTAAGGCCTCAAAAACCTGGACACTTTGGAACGTAGCAATCGGATGAAGGATTTTGGAAACATCTCCCGGGACTCCTGGGCTGTGTACTTGAAATAGTTCTGGGGGTGGGCCAGGACATCAAACAGCGCCTTGATCAGTTTCTTATCCTAAAAAGAACAGGACTTTTGTTACTGGGCCAAACTATTTAAACATTCTGACATTTCGCCAATGGAACTATAATGACCCAGTGTTAGGCTGAGTAGCTGAAAAACACTTTGTGAGAATGGTTTCTTCCGATTTTTAATCTTTTCACCCGGTTTTTAGTTTTCCTAATTATCTACAAGAAAGTGTGAATTACTTTTACAAAGGAAAATTTAATATTAAAAAAACTGTTTTCCTTTTCTAAACTGGATGAAATATAAAATTGGAAGTTGGGGAATTTTTATTGGGTTAGTGATATGGCAAGAGTTTATTGATAATTACTTATAAATATCTAAGATTTAGTGAATTTCACCCTCGAGGGTCAAGGGCTAAGGATCTTCAACTCTTTGGAGATTCAACATGAAAATACAATTTGCTGCTGGCTTGGATTTATGATAAGCAAGGTTCCTACTGCTCCTCCACCACACATCTCCAAATCAAAAAATACACTACATTCAACAATACTAACGACAGCTAACTGAATTTGTGTTTTTTTTTAAAAAAAACAAAACACAAAAAAACAGCGAAGTCCAGTGAAAATATAAAAATAAAAAATATAAAAATATAAAAAGTTCAGCCCAGAGCAAGAGGAAAGCTCCCTCCGCAGGGACCTGGGGTGGCTGCCAAGTCCACCTTACATACAGACTCACCTTAAGGATTTCCTGATGGTTCTCAGATGCATAGAGCCTGCCATCGCGAACTATGTCTTCAATGAGTTCCTGGTAATCCTCTGTTGGAATAAAGGACATGTGTTGCATTGTATAGTTTAGTTATTTCCACACTCACTCTGTTGCTCATCTTTTATAAGGTTCTGAGAAATGCCCCTTCTGCAGCTGCAGAGGAACAATGACCACTCAGATACTGAGAAGGCAATCAGAAGAGAATGTCCTCAGACTCCTCCACCACCTCCTCTGATCGACCAGCATCTGCACTCTCTTTCCTACTCCCTCTCCCCTCAGATAAACCCTCTCTGCATCCAGTCATGCCCCATCCCTCCACTTTGCTCACTGTCTATCTTCTCTCACCAAATCAAGGGCATTGTTCCAGTAATTCTTCCCTTTCTTCCCTAGATGATAACATTTCCTCTCTCTATTGGTCTTTTCCATCAGCCTGCAAACATGCTGTTATGTCTGGGGGGCGGGGAGTCCCTCTCTTCAGCTCATTTCTTCCTCCAGCATACATCCTGCATCTCTGTTCCCCTTCACAGCAAAACTCCTTGAAAGAATTGCCAAAAGAATCTTTCTGATTCTTCTCCTTTCTTTCCCTCCCAAACCCAGTCCACTCAACTTTGCCCCGACCACTTCCTGAAAACCACTTGTTGAAATCACCAGTGACTTTTATGTTGCTAAATCCCAAGTCAACTTTCAGTCCTCATCTTCTTTGATGCATCAGATGCATCAGTAGCATGTGACCTGACTAGTCACCCCTCCTCCTGACCCATTTCTTCGCTCAGCTTCCAGGACACCACACTCATTGGTTTTCCTCTTACCTGACTGGTGTCTGTCTGAGGCTTTCCCTCCTTCTCTTCCTGACCTTTCACTGTAGGGAGTCCGAGGACTCAATGCTTGGATGTCATCTCTTCTCTGTCTATATTCACTCCCTGGTGAGCTCGCCCAGGCTTGTGGCTCTTCTCTCTCTCTACTTTTCTCCCTTCTCCTTTCTTCATTTTCTCTCTCTGACCTTGCATTATGTAAAACAATCAGGCTTCTTCACTATCTAGCACAGCTCTTCTCTCCTTTTTTTTTGCATGGGGTTGGGATGGGGAGAATTTGGCTGGTTGGAGAGGGAAGAATGCTATGTTCATTTTCTCTTGATAATTTTGGGTCCTGACATACACATTAAATGCAGAGCACACAACATGAACCTTCTCCAAATGTAATCCCCCTTCAAACTCCAGTCTGTTCCCTACAGTCACAATTCAAATCAAGCATATGCAAAACACAATCCTTTTCAAATTCCAGGCCAAAAAAATTTGCCTCTTTATATGCATATCATGCGCAACAAAACCAAACAAACATCATTGGAATAGTGTGAGAGGAGTTCTTGAAGAAGTTTCTCCTAGTCAAGTGATGGTAAATGGAAATTAACAGTATAATTATCATAGTTATTAACTTGACACATGTACAGTATCACTTGTACTCTATCTTCTTGGTCTTTTATTTCAGTAAATATAAAATATGATAAGGACTATGGACAAAAAAGAGGCCACATACTAAATCTGACCAACTCAGGGAAGGCCTGCGTGGTGGGCCTTACAAACTCTGAGACTTAAAGTAAACACATAGAATGATCTGAACATGAAAATTCCTCCCTAAAAGCGAGTCATGGAGGGTAGTCATATCCTAGGCCTGTAGCTTCCTTGACAAAGGTCAATTTTTGCCTTAAGCAAGCCTGTCTATTGTCTTTTTGCATCTACGAAAGCAATGAAGGAGTAATCCCCTTTACCCAGACCCTTCAGGGTACACCAGACCATGAGACCACAACCCCTCATTGCTATCTTGTTCCCCCTCATACCATCTGTATGTGCTGTGAATGTTATTAACTGTACCCACCAATGTAAAAGAAGGATTTGTCTCTCTGTTTTACTCTTTATCCAACCTCAGAGATTTCCCCAGCTTTGCTTTATCTCACGCCTGAATCTACCACCAATGGATTTCATGTAACACCCCCCTTACATCTCCTCCTTTGCTTGGAATGTATAAACTGCAAAACTGCCATTCCCTGGAGCATTTTCTCAATCCATTGATATTTTGCTTCGTGGCAATTGTCCTCAGTTTGGCACAAATGAACTCCTAAGCATTCTCCATAGGTCTGGACTTCTCTTATGCCGAAGGGCGCATGCTGTTTCCTCACTTGCTTTAACTGTCCTGGGAAAAGCAGTCAGGTGTTGTAGGTAAAAACTCAGGCCCTGGGGTCTCAAAGACCTCTGCAACTTTGTGCTGCTATGACCTTGTGATGGTTACTCAAATCTCCCGGTCCTCGTGGCCTCGGCTGTAAAATCAGCACAGAATCGTGTCTCCTCCATGGGCGATTGTGAAGAATGTGCATGTCAAGGGCATGTGGTGCGTGCCTGGTGCCCAGTGATGCTCAATCCATGTCAGTGATGATGACAGCCTCCTCTGTTCTCCCAAGGTCAGTGGGAGAGTCTGTAGGAAGCAGCCTCACCAGCCCACCTATTCTTCTATGTTTGGAAACCAGATATCAAACTTGCTGTAACATATTTTTTTAAAAAGCGGTAAGTAGGCTCTGAGTGAAGATCTAACAGCCTCTCTGCATGGCCAGAGCAGCTGTCTTCACCTGTTTTCTGCTATGGCATTGCAAGACACGTGCTCGTGGGCCTAATCAGGGTTGTGTGTCACTTCACCTGGCTCTTTATCTAAATTTTGAAAAATCAAGGTAGTGTCCTGGCCAGTGTACTCAGTGGTTAGAGCATTAGTCCTCGAAGCACTTAAGGATCACGTGTTCTGAGTCCCAGTCAAGAGCACATACCTGAGTTGTAGGTTTGATCCACAGCTCTGGTCAAGTGCCTTTAGGAGGCAACCAATTGATGTGTCTCTCTTATATCAGTCTCTCTCTCTCTCTTTCTCTCTCTCTTTCTCTCTCTCTCTCTCTCTCTCTCTCTCTCTCTCTCTCTCTCTCTCTCTTTCTCTCTCTCTCCCCTCCCTCCCTCTCTTCATCTATCTATCTCATATCCTCAGGTGAGGGTTAACAAAAGAACCTCAAAAAATCAAGATGGATTCTTCTGTCCCAAAGGCAGAGTTAAAACGGACAGACTACAGTATATGAGCCTTGGTGATACTTATTCTGGCGTCTCTGTGCCCTTTTTGGCTCCTTCCTGATTCCATAGAGGGGAGGTGGTCAGCTGGCTGCTTTCAGGTAGATGAGGCACTTGTTTCTCTCAGCAGAGCCCCGTGGGAGGTACCTGTGTCTACCTGGGAGTCTGAGACTAAGAGCCCTTGTCTTGGGTTTGACATGGCTTCAGGCACAGGGAAGACAATCCTACCTTTTGGAACATGTTAGAAAAAAAACTATGTGAAGTGTTTTTAGGAAATCCATACAATATTGTCTTTCCAAAAGGCCTACTTTTGGCACCTTCAATGGCCCCCTATAAGACAGCATCCACCCTTCTGAGTTTGGCAGTCAAAGTCCCTCACACCTAACCCCACCCCCTTCTAATCTCATCTCTCATGGCTAAGCCCCAGGCACCCTACCGACTGGCCAAATCATCGGTCCCTGCGCTCCATCCTCTGGCCTATGTCATTCCGCTTCCTTAGTATTCTTCCTCCCATTTATTTTTAAAGAAATGTATATGTTCTTTCAAGACCCAAATCTCTTGAAATTTTGCTCTATTCTTTTCAAAACCCCTGCAAAATTAACTGCTGCCCCTTTTTCTGTCCTGACACAGAGTTTTGTACATGCCTCATTAGCATCTGTTACATATATTCTAACCATGTTGTCTCCAGCACTTAGTCCAATACCTGGCACAGTGCATGCTCATCAAATATTGGTTGGTTGAATGGATGAATAAGTTCAAAAATGAACAGATGACTCTTTCCCCCACTAGATTACGAGGTTCTCCAGGACACAGTCCATTCTACATTCCTAGTAAATGTTTGTCAACGAAGTCTCAGAGCTGACTGGGGTCCTAGGGCACACATAGGCCAACCCTTTATTTAACAAGAAGAAAATGAAATCAGGAAAGCCATCTTACTTGCCCAAAATCACACAGTCAGTGGCAGAGACAGGGCCAGAAGTTGCATCTTCCTCCTTCCCTCTCAGTGCTTTTATTAAATAAAATCCACAATCATAATACACTAATATTTATTGAGCATTTACTATGTGGTGGGCACTGCACCAAATTCATTATAGATGATACCATTGAGCTCTTACCTTAAGTTTAATGATTACCATCACTACCACATTAAGAAAATGATGCTTGCCCTGACCGATTTGGCTCAGTGACTAGAGCGTTGACCTGTAGACTGAAGGGTCCCGGGTTTGATTCCAGTGAAGGGCATGTACCTTGGTTGTGGGCACATCCCTAGTGGGGGATGTGCAGGAGACAGCTGATCGATCTTTCTCTCTCATTGATGTTTCTAACTCTCTATCCCTCTCCCTTCCTCTCTCTAAAAAAAATCAATAAAAAATATATTTTTTTAAATGATGCTTAGCCCAGAAGGTATGGCTCAGTGGTTGAGCATCAGTCTATGAACCAAGAAGTCAAAGTCGATTCCTGGTCAGGGCACATGCTTGGGTTGCAGGCAAGAGGCAGCCAATCAATGATTCTCTCTCATCATTGATGTTTCTATCTCTCTCTCACTCTCTCTTTCTTCTTTTCTGAAATCAGTTATATATATATATATATATATATATATATATATATACACACTAGGGGCCTGGTGCACAAAAATTTGTGCACTCGGGGGTGTCCCTCAGCCCAGCCTGTGCCCTCTCACAGTATGGGACCCCTCAGGGGATGTCCACCTGCTGGCGTGCCTGGCCAGCCTGAGTGAGGGGCTGATGGCTGTTTGCAGGCTGGCCAAACCCCCCAGTGGAGACCCTCACCACATGGAGGCATGGCCAGCCTGGGTGAGGGGCTGAGGGTTGTTTTCAGGCTGCCCACATCCCCTTCAGTGTTCAGGTCCCTACTGTGATGCCTGGGCAGCCTGGGTGAGGGATTGAGGGCCGTTTTCAGGCTGCCCACAGCTCCCATTGACCCAATGTCCCAGTGAGGCTGGCTGGAATCAGGTTTCTGGGGTTTATCTTCTATAATTGAAACTCTGTTACCTTGAGTGGAGGCCTAGGCAGGTAACGAAGCCTCCTATTTGCTTCAGTTCTGTGGCTTCTATAATTGAAACATTGTTGCCATGAGCAGAGGCCCAGCCGCCCTAGACAGGCATTTGCAATGGAAGCCTCCTGTTTTCTCTAAGCTCTGTGGCTGCTGGCCTCCATCTTGGCTGGGTTAATTTGCATACAGCTGCTCTGATTGGCTGGGGGCTTGGCTTGGCTGGGGCGTGGCTTAGGTGTCTTGGGGTGATGGTTAATTTGCATATTACTCTTTTATTAGAATAGATATGAAAGTACTATAATCCCTGTTCAGTGTGAGTAAAGGCAGAGATCCAAAATGGCTTGTCTAGAGAGCCATCCAATGAATTATAAAACCTCTACTAGAACATGTATCTTATTACTCCAAATTACATGTTTAGATTGAAGCAGGGGAAATCATTAATGTCTTAGCAATTAAGTATGTTGTGTATGGGAAAACCAATTTGTTCAAAAATCGCTTAATTTCAAAGACAGTGATTATGATTATCTTATAAATAAATATTTTAAAATTTTGATTCAGTGAAAAGTATAAGACTGAGCACAGGCAATAACCTTGTCAAAGCAATTTGGTCTCAGTGCTGAGTGAACTGGAGGAATAATGTCTTTATTCTTTTCTAGACTAAGCAGAATGGTCTGTCACTGTAATCTTTAAAAAATAATGCTGGTCTATGAATCTCTGCCTATAACAGAATGGAGATCTTATGTGTTAGGTTTTCTCGAACCTGAACTGCAGAAGGAAATAAATACATGCTCATTTTCTTTTCTAAGACATCTTTGTGTCCCCAAATGGCTGTTTAAAATTTGGCACTTGTGAGTCATCAATGTCCTTTCTCTTTATCCTGCCTGGGCTTCTGAACGTGTGTGCGTGTCTGCGAGGCACCAGCTGGCCCAGGAGTTTGGTTCTGTTCAAAGCAGGTGACTTGAGTTTCACAGCACTTACCATCGTACGTCACGTACGGGACCTGGAACCCTCTGGCGCTGT
This sequence comes from Murina feae, assembly GCA_004026665.1. NCBI lineage: Eukaryota > Metazoa > Chordata > Mammalia > Chiroptera > Vespertilionidae > Murina > Murina feae. Next base: position 9,337 of record PVJC01033874.1, read on the forward strand.
TTCCCTCGTTGGACTTGAACTGAATCCACAGCTTCTTTGACCTGGAGGTGAAGGCGATGGGCCGCTCGTAGGTCTGGCAAGTCTCATAGGTCGTCACAGAGTTGGACGAAGCTGTGAAGGGAAGTTGGGGGGTGGAATTCAAGTTCATCACTGAGCAGGCAGACACTCCTCTTTTCAAAGGTTCACACCATCAAACAAGTTGTGCTCCAAAGCTTTTCAGGCCCAGCTGAGCCATCCTAAGGGCCAAAGACCTGGAAGTCCAGTACACACATCTGGTGGTGTGGGCCCCCAGCGGAGGCAGCTGGAAGGCCATGGCCAGGCACCAGCAGCAGCCCAGGCCGCAGCACCCTGTGCAGGACTGAGGAGGGGCCCATGATCCCTGCCCTGGTGATTATCACCACCAGTGACTGGGGGCTTCCCGGGACCAGGCAGTGTGCTACGTCCTCTATAACTTTATCCCACAAAACCTCTGAAAACCTTGGGAAGTTCATACATTGTAACCTGACCAGAGTCTCACAACTAGAATGTGGAAAAGTCAGGAATCAAACCAGTACTTGAATTCAGCCACTGTAACCACCACAAGAATAGCAAATACTTACACAGTGGCTCCATGTCAGTTTTTTTCTAACTGCTTTATGAATATGAACCGATCATAATAACCCTATGAGGTAGCAACTACTATCCTCATTTCAACAAATGAGGAAACTGAGGCAGAGAAAATCCAGAATGTACATTCAAGACCAGAGAACGCCCAGATGTGGAGCTGGGATTCAGATCCAGGCTGCCTGGTTGCAGAGCCTACTCAGTACACTGCCCCTGAGCTGTGTTAATGGCAGTGTCCCTATGGACACTGGGTCATGTGTCAGGATAGGGGTGGGTCCCTCCTGGCCAGACTGCCCTTTGCCTCGGTCAGTCCCCACGCGATGAGTTGCTTCACTGACTTTCTGTGTCCTTGCGGGAGAGGGTCCCAGAGACACAGAGGGGAAGATTGACCTGCAGGAACCCCACTTCTTCTGGGGGTCAGCAAGAGGCCTCAATGTAGGGGTTTCGTTAAAACTTTGTTTCTTGGAAAACTCTAAAAACTCCTCTCCTGCCCTAACCAGTTTGGCTCAGTGGATTTAGCGTCAGCCTGTGGACTGAAGGGTCCCAGGTTCGATTCCGGTCAAGGGCATGTACCTTGGTTGCGGGCACATCCCCAGTGGGGAATGGTGCAGGAGGCAGCTGATCGATGTTTCTCTCTCATTGATGTTTCTAAATTTCTATCCCTCTCTCTTCTTCTCTGTAAAAAATCAATAATATATATTTTTAAAAAAACAACAACAAAAAACTCCTCTCCCATCTCTGTTCTAAGGTGAAGGTGGCATTCTTGGCCTGGCTCACACTGAAAGCGGGGAGCATGCCACTGAGGCTGCCTGGCAGCTGCAGAAGGGGAGAGGGCAGAGGGGAAGGACGCACAGGTTTTCCGCATCACCAGGTAGTCTCCACAGTCGTCCTCTATGGGCAGGAAGATCTCAGGGACCACGATCAAGATGCGGCGCTTGGGGGGTGGGTTGATGGTCCACGTACACTCGGTGTTGGCTGGGTAATTGCCTGGGTAGTTCGGGGACTCAATGTACCCAGTGAAGTGCCCCAGCTCCCCTCCACACCTTCTGTCTGGAAGAGGAAACATGAGAGTGAGGAAGGCATAGCCCAGCCATCGCTCTGTGACAGCCACCTGCAGCTCAGCTGAGGACAGCCGTCAAGGCCCGGGGTCTGGAAAGGACACCATCCCAGCATGAGTCTGTCCCTTAGCGCCCAGGACCCCGCTGGGAGCCCAACTACACCAACACCCCATGCAGAGCCACCCTCCTGAGCTCCTGGCACTGCTTTCTCACTAACTTGAAAGCGCTCAAGGTCAGGGGCAGGCATTTATCGAACAAAAGGACAGCGTTAGAGCTCATATGTGTTGTTCACCGCGTGCAAATGCCAGGGAAACCATGATGCACAACTCCCAGGTCTGTCAATACGGGGAGAACAGAGCGAGCAGCTCAGCAGAGGAGAGCCAACTCTCCCCTAGAGATCTCTGAAGACGACATGACAGCCATTTCTTTCTCCCTTTCCTCCGGTTAAGACCACGTGTTATTTTTAAGTGGGAAAGAGAATTCCAATTAGCATCGGTCGGTATGGGGCAGGCTGAATACTCATCTCTGGCGCACACACACACACACACACACACACACTGTCCCCATGTGGTCAGGCACTTGCCCTGGGTAATCAGGACTAAGCGCCTTAGAGAGAGACCTACTTTTACACTGGGTTATGTTTGTGGAGCCATCAAAGTCAGTCGTAGTATTTCCTGGACAAGAAACACAATTGTTTTTTCCAAATTCGGGCTGATATGTCCCTGCTGGGCAACGAAGACATCGGTGAGTGGTGGTGTTGTAGAAATGTCCAGGTGAACACTGAACTGTGGGGGCGGGGAGAGTGGAGAGAATGAAAAACAAACAAGAAAAAAGACTCTTTTCATCCAGTGCAATACAAATGGTTTCACAGTATAATACTTTTTTTTTTTTATCCAAAAGGAAGTACTGCTTTCTTACTAAGCAGGGGCTGATCAACACTCAGTTCTCTAAATAGCCAGCTTGGGTGAGACTTGTGACTCCTGTCGCTGAGAAAAATGCAAAGGGAGCAAAGTAGGGGTGTCTACTCAGAGTTTATGGTCCATGCAGAGCCAGGCAGAAACAGGCACGTGTGTGAGTGCTAAGGGTGCAGAACTGACACCGGGTGTGGAGCTGGGTTCCTGCGAGAGGCAGCAGGAGTGGCGCTCAGGGGGAAGTGGGGTGCAACTCTAGGTAAGGGTGCTGAGATATTGGAAGGCTGGGAGGAAGGACCCGAGGAAGCCATGTACACCTACTCATCTCTCCCTGCTTGTCCCTATAGTCAAACCTGTCTGAAGGGGCCCAGGTGACTGGGGGAGACTGTGTCTAGGGGGTTCCCATGCTCCCTGCACATCTGCAGGGGTGAATGGAGTAGTATCCACCCCAGGCCACGGGGGCACCACACAGGGCACCTCTGGGCTGGGCTTGATTGGAGCTTTATCAGACTCCTATGGTTCTTAAAGGGGAAAACTAGTTCTGGAAAAAGGCAAGCCAGGTCCTCACCTCTGGTTTCACAGTCCTGGAAGGAAGTGGCTCCCAAGTGTTTGGTGGGGAGGCCTCCCCCACAAGAGAAGCAAGAAGTACGGCCGGCCTCGGGCTGGAATGTGCCTAGGGCACAGAGCTGGCAGGGTGCAAAGCCATCCGCAGAATATTCGCCAGGTTGGCACAGACCTGGGGGACCAATGACCCTGGGTGAGCAAGGGCCCGGATCCGACCTTTTCCCATCTCTCTGCAAGGAGATCAGACTTTAGGCAGGCCTGCCGGTGCTGACCTCAGCTCCCACCTCAGCGAGGAGCCCATCCTGCCTGCTGCTGATCCCGAGCAGGTAGCCTGTGAGTTTACACTCAGGGCTACACAGCACAGAGCAAAGATGGAGACCACGGAGCCCAGTGCCAAGTGCTTCCAAAGGGTGGAGCAGGCTGGGTGTGCTTCAGGCTTAAGACTGCATGGAGCTCAGGCCCAAGCCTGCAGGAGTCCAGAGAGAGGGTTCTCTCAAGTCAGTGTGCTTATTCGACCCAGAATGACACCCTCACCCTGCCGATCAGACCCCCATGATAGTTTCCCCAATTATATTTACTAAATCATATCTCCGTACCCTGAGGTGTGCCCTGGTCTCCCCAAACCCAAGCAACCTTGTCCACAGTGACAGAGGGGCCCAATGGTCTTTACTTTAAGCACCTTACTTTATTATTATTATTTTTTTTAATTTATGACAAGAAGCACCGTCATAAACAAAAGGATTCCTAAAAGTATATGTTCCTTAAGAATTAGCTTGTCATTGGCATGATCCAATAAAAACCTATTGTCTCTTGTATTCCTAACCATTAATTTTCATGGTCATCTTTCTACCCATGAGTCATAGGTATGATGTCATTTAGCAAACACCCCCCAAAGGAGGATCTGGAGTCTGTCAGACCTAGTGTCTGATTCCAAATCCTCTCCTGCTTGTCTGTGTGACCTTGAATGAGTCACTTTAACCTCATAAAGCTGTCGTAGTGATACAACCATATGGAAAATTCATGTAATACACTTAGCATGATGCCTGGCACGGGTAAATATTCAATAAATGTTAGCAATTAATATTATTACTACTAATGTGCTTATTACTATAAATATGTCTTAATAAGGTCACATACAAGTGTGAACAGATGCCCCAAGGTGCCTCTTGGTCAGCTTTGCAGTTAGTTCTAGAGTTTCATCACAAGTCAAAGTTATGGTAAGAGTAATCCTCAACCCAAGGACCTGATTTTTAAATCAAAAAAGGAGCTGCTTGTTGAGTTTGGGGTCCTTCAGCTGAGAACTAAGCTGGTTCTGGGAGTCACTGGAAGGAGAGGCAGGGGCTGGGGGATCCCGTGTACCTGTCGCAGACATCGCCTACCAATCACCATGTCAGATCACATCTTCCACGTGAGCCCAGTGCCAGTACCACTGGTCTTTCTTCCATTTAATGAAGAGGAAGATGTTTACTAATCAAATAAACAGGAAAGAAGCCCATGAAACCTAAGCGAGCTTGGCTCCAGGAAACATTTTGTAAGAGATGATTAAAAACTCTTCACAGAAAAATTTAAAAAATAACCAGATGGGTACTTAAAAAAAATCAATATGCTATAAATTTGAGACCAAAGCTGGAAAAAGAATGAGAACTACTTTTTCCAGTTTAGCACTTTCACCAGTCCCTAGCACCTGGCGATCACTGAGATCTGGTAATATATTTATGGACAGTGAATGAAGCATGCAATGGCAATGTTTACACCTTTTTTTTTTTCCTGCCAAGGTATCCTATCAGATCTTCATTTGTTTAGTCAGCTGAGCATCTCCCAGACTGTGTCAGGCACTGGAAAGCCAATAAGGAACTCAACATGGCCCAGCTGCAGAAGTCCAGGTGCTGTGTGCACTGTCCCTACTGAAGTGCACCTCGCCTTCTGTCTGAACAATGACACTGGAGACTGGAGGAGTAAGAAGGGGCAGGCGAATCCTTACCTCCACACTCAGACACATTCCAAGCGTCTGGGGTCTTCAGGGTCCCAGGATTGTCTGGTCTTGGGCATGGCTCACATGTGACCTGTCCTTCCTCATTTTGGAAGGTTCCATTCGGACATAAGATGCAGCGTTCTTGTGATCCATCGTAATAAGTCCCAGCCCTGCAACTGACTAGCCAAAGCGGGAAACAGTCTGATCAGCGAGGGGACAGAGGCCAAGGAAGGACAATATGAATGCTGAAGATGAAGGAAAACAGGTGGCATTGACCACAAACGCCCCCCATACGTACATCTGAATACAGAATGTGCAGCACCTCTGGGGTCTCTGTCTAGACCCCCTCTGTCTAGACCATAAGCTCCCAAACGGGGATCACAGGGGCCCTAATTATCTTTGAGCATGAGCACTTGCTGATTCTCCCTACTTCACAGGGCTGCCACTAGAAGAATGATAAAGTTGAGAATCATTCACTGAACATAGGCATAGTAATGGGAGAGCAGAGAAGAAGGTGCTTTTAACTCTGACTGGTGTCATTCTAGAAGGCTCCCTGGAGGAAGCCACATTTGTGTTGGGCCTTGAAGGATGAGTAGGATCTCCCCCCAGGTAGGAAAAGGGGTAGGAAAAGATTCACGCAGGACATAAGAGTAGAGATGGAAGAAAGAAAGGGTGGGAATAGGTTGGAAAAGGTCTTGAGTGCCAGCCATTTGGATTTTATTCTGCAGGAAAAGCAGCCATGGAAAGGAGAGGGATACAACCAGAAGCTCTGTTCTGAACAGCTCGCTCTCTGGTGGCTGTGGGGAGTAATCTCAAAGGCTTACCGATAACTCTTCAGGAGAGCACAGATATATTTACAATACAATTGATATGTTACGCAGAGCAAACATTGGTCAATATCTCCTGGAAGAATAAACTACAAGGAAATTAATAAACTATGCTTTTGATTGTATTTTTGGTGATGTTAATTAAACGTGGATTTATATCTTATTTTAGGATAGGAATGTAAATACACTAAATTGAGTTCCTTAGTATAAAACTGAAACATCATCATCAAAACCATTAAAATAACTTTTCTAGTGACTAGATTTGTTCAGTATTTACAATCTACTAGACACCATGCCCAAAGCTCCACGTCCACTATCTCACGTCTTCCTACAAACAACAGCAAGGAGCTAGGTGCTATTGTTAGCTCCATTTTACAGAAACAGAGATGTGGGGACCTTCAATAATTTAGCCAAGTTCCCACAGCTAGTCCATGAAACACACCTAAGGTGAGATCGGGAGCTTTGAGTTTAAGGGAGAAAAGGGTCATTTAACAAATACGCAGACTGAATGACAATTCAAGATGTTGTCCAGGATTCTCTATGGTGCATTCTGGGAAGTTTGAATGGAATAAACACATTCTAATTTGTACTTAAGACATCAAGAAATAGAAAACAAAACATCACATGATAAAATTAGCTATTATACCTCTTGAATGTCTGTAAGGGGGAATATCTGTTTTCATTCTATCTTACCAATGTAATCTGCATATATTCTTTTAGGGTTAAACATGACATAGTTCTTTATTACAGCAATAAAAATGTCTTTTCATTCTTCACTCCACAATTTTAAAAAAAATGAGGCTTTTAAAAAATCATACTCAGCCAAAAGAAGCCACATTTCAAATATTATTTTTACATTTAAATGCAATCAATCAATAAGGTCTACTCTAAAGGCTAAGTCTTAATACTTGTTTTTATATTGTTTGGATTTTCTTTTACAATAGTCACATATCATTTAATTTTATGAATTTTTAAAAAATATTAAAAGTGAACCAAACTCTTGCTTTCTTGGCAAGCAGCAGTAGAATGAGTACGCTGCACAGCTCTGCGGCAGGCCACGCCCGTCACTCCAGACTCACTCTACATGCAGCCCTACTGGATAATGGTCCCCATAATGACTCTTGTTTCAGCTCATCTCCCCTGAAAAGCCGGGCTGAATTATGTAGTAAGAATGGATGACTTTTTATTCTGTGTCTCGCCTGACGACCTGAGTGGCCACAGCAGGCCAGCAAAGGGGAGGATAATCCCTTCACACCTCTCACAAGATAACTGTCATAAAGATGGGCAGAAGGTAAATAAAATCTAGGCTGCCTGGAGCCCAAGGCATTTCCTGCTAGAAACAGTTGCTTCCACAGCACTCACCTACCTAAAGGGAAAGTGCCCATCTGGTGGCAATGACGGCCGCAGCACCATTAATTATCACTTCCAGTCAGTCAGCACGGTCTGTTCCATCCTACAGCCTCTGGTGGAAAACGGATTCCCTCCCCGGATGGACAGCAGTGGCCCTGCTTCTCACTGTCCAGCTCTCCTTAGAACTATTTAACCCCCCTCCCCAAAGCCTTTTCACGCTTACATTCTGAGGAACCTCACAATAGCCCACATCTGTTGCAATTTCTCAGCTGAGCGAGGGCTGAGGAATGCCCTTGGGTTGCCCTGCGGAAAGAGGGCACCAGTTCTTTTCTCTCCCAGTGAAAGGTCTGCTTCCCATAAACAAACTCACACTGTCACTCACAGCTCCCATTTTCCTGCCAGCGAGAAAGACCTACAGAAATAACTCAGGCCAAGCGCCTTCCATGTTAACTTCTTTCCACAAGGTAAAAATGAGCTCAGTACTAACAAGTGATTCTGAAACGGCACGAAGAGACGCCCGAAACAGCTCTTGGCAAATATGCTGAAGATCTGCCTGAAGAGGCCTCGCTCACACGCTGCAGTCAGTTCTCTTCTTGAACAGCCAGCTTGTTGGCTGCCCCAGACAAAGGAGTCAATTGCCCCCAGAACAGTTCGAGATCACAGCAACACTTTTGTGTGTCTTCAGTGACCATTAAAATCCCATCCCCAAATCCCACACAGCTGTTTTCTCCCTGTCTTCAAAAGAAAAACACAAGCAGGCTTTTCTGATGCAAAAGGGAGAGACCAGCAGGACCAGGATTAATGGCGACAAAGAGGCCTGAAGGCTTGCCCTCTTTTCAACATAGCCGCCTGTGAGGGTTTCGGGCTATGGGCAAACACTATGGTGCCTCTGTGGCTAAGATGGTGAACCTAATAAAAGAGGTCACTCTCTAGCATCTGACTGTTTTCTGAAGCATCACGCCTTGACTTCTGAAGGAGAGCCACAAGCAACTCACGGGGATTCCCAGGGTGACGGGGTTGTGCTTTGTCACAGCTCAGGGGCCAGGGTGCTCTAAGCAGTGCTGGGGCCTCAGAATCTGAGTTTGAATGGCTTTTAAATGAGACTCTCAGGATAACAGGAGCAATCCCTTGGGCTTGATTTGTCATGTCTTTCCGGGTTTCTGGTATGTGCTCAGGTTTGCAATTTGAAAACATTCTTAAAGTTGGGGCAGGGACGCTTGCTTTGCTGGCTGGGTCCCCCTGTGAATGCTATGTTCTCTTCGTGCCAAATTAACTGGGGCTGAGGTTGCACTTCCTTCAGAGTGCCTCTTTTGCCCTCAACATAAATATTTCCCCAAAGATTTGCCCTTTGCCCTCTTTTTTCTTAACATTGAAAACTATCCTTGGGATTTCATTTGTTGTTGCTCTGAAAATTCATTTACTCTTTCATTCAATTAAATAGTTACTGAGCACCCATGCCTTTATAGTCAATTAATATTTGACAAAGGAGGCAAGAACATACAATAGGGTAAAGATAGTCTATTCAATAAAGGGTGTTGGAAATATTGGACAGATACTTGCAAAAAAGTGAAACTAGACCATACAAAAGAATAAACTCAAAATGGATTAAAGACTTAAATGTTAGACTCAAAACCATAAAAAATCCTAGAAAATAATATAGGCAGTAAAATCTCAGACATTTCTCTGATACATTTTTTCTGATACACTTCCTCAGGCAAGGGAAACAAAAGAAAAAATAAATAAATAGGACTACATCAAACTAAAAGGTCTTTTCACAGAAAAGGAAAATATCAACAAAATGAAAAGATAACCCACTGAGTGGGAGAACGTATTTGCTGATACATCTGATAAGGGGTTCATATCCAAAATTTAGAAAGAACTTGTAAAACTCAACACCCAAACAAACAAACAATCCAATTAAAATATAGTCAAAGAACCTGAATAGACACTTCTCCAAAGAGGACATACAGGTAGCCACTAGATATATGAAAAAAATGTTCCACATCACTAATCATCAGAGACATGTACATCAAAACCACACTGAGATATCACCTCACACCTGTCAGAATAGCTATCATTAATAAATCAACAAATGACAAGTGCTGGTGAGGATGTGGTGAAAGGGAACCCCTGTGTACTATTGTGGTAATGCAGATTGGTGCAGCCACGGTGGAAAGCAGTATGGAGTGACCTCAAAATTAAAAATGGAACTGCCTTATGACCCAGCAATTCCACTTCTTGGAATTTATTTGAAGCAATCTGAGACACTAATTTGAAGGAATATATGCACTCCTATGTTCATTACAGTGTTATTTACAATAGCCAAGGTCTGAAAGCAACCCAAGTGTCCATTAGCAGATGAGTGAATAAAAAAGCTGTGATATATTTATACAATGGAATACTTCTTGGCCATAAAAAAGAAGGAGATTTTACCTTTTTGACCCCATGGATAGACCTGGGAAACATTATGTTAAGTGAAATAAGCCAGACAGAGAAAGACAAGTA
>PVJC01033875.1:0-19131 GCA_004026665.1 Murina feae
CTAAGTCTCTCCCTCATCTGGCAGATCGCATGGCTGAAATGAGCCTGCCTGGTAACCTGGTTAGTTAGGCTGGTTAGCTGCATGGGATTACACATTACACAAACACTACCATCTCCCGAAGAGCTCATTTTGTGGAGGATAAATCAACTTTCCTTTTTAACACCTGGCACCCATGACGAGCATTCATGTGTTCATAAGATGTTGTTTTCCATACAAAATTCCAGGTTTAAAACAAAGATTACCCAATGGTAACAGGTAGATGACAGTCCCACAGTTCACGGAAACTACACAAGGAAGAATATTCTGTGGGATAAAAGAGAAGTCTAAGAGATCATGCATTTCAATTTTTCTTTGCCAAAAAACTAAGCTAATCCAGAGATTGATTATATATATATATATATATATACACACACATATATTTTTTATTGACTTCAGAGAGCAAGGGAGAGGAGAGGGACAGATAGAAACATCGATCAGAATGTGACCTCCTGGTCCATACATAGGTTAACACTCAATCAATGAGCCACACTGGCCAGGCCAGAAAAATCCAGAGTTTAAGAACTAAATTAAGTATCCCATAAGAAGATCCTATCACTACATTTGGTAAATAGTTTCAGTATCTTATGACTCATATGTGGACTAGAGGACCGATGCACGAAATTCGTGCAAGAGTAGGCCTTCCTTCCCCTGGCTGCCAGCTCCGGCTTCCCTCTGGCACCCAGGACCCAGGCTTCCCTTGTAGCCCCGGCTTCATCTGCAAGGTCATCCGGTCTAATTAGCATATTACTAATAGCTTTTATTATTATAGATAATTGATCCAAATGTCTAAAAAGGACTAGTGTCAAATGGGGAATGAGTTGAACAACTAAGTGTCAGGTGGATGTCAGGGCCAGGCCTTGCTCATGGAGACAGATTCTGAGGTCTATTGCTCAAACAAATAAATTGGCCTTGTAACTGAAAAACAAAACAAAACACAACATCGACAGAGAGAGCAAGATAGACAGATGGAAGAGATAAATAGATAAGGGAAATGAAGAGCCTTTTTCAATTTGCCTATTTGGCTCTGTTAATTTATTCATCTTTTATATGATAACTTTCAAATCTTTTGAATAATTTTGACACTATTTTTATATTTCTAAAACATCAAAAACAACACCAGAGACTGCTTTTTATTCTAGTCTGCCTGTCTTGAAATGCAATGACAGTATTTAATTCAGTCAATTTACACATATTTATTGAAAATCTGTTATAAGTTAAATTCTAATGCACTTGTGTGTGTTGGGGGTTGGCACAGAGAGTTGGTATAAAATACTTAAATATGTGTATATATATATTTTTTCCTTTGTCTCTGGGGCATCAGGCTACCTGGGAAGCAAAGATAGCACAGATGAATCAATTAAGAAATAATTAAGTGCCAAACTGTGAGCTGCTAACTGTGAATGCAATAAGAAGGGAGAGACGATTATGAACTGTAGTCACTAGAGAACAGCGTAGAGAAGAAGTGGGGGATGAGTTACACCATGCAGTCAAGAAGAGAAGAGAAAGATGAGAAAAAATTTTAGCAAAGACAAAGTTTACTTATTCTTTTATTACTTACTCATTTGACAACTTTCACTGAAAGCTAGGCACTGTGCTTATAACTGAGTGGGAAATACACACACACACACACACAAAGACATGAGTCCTGTTCTCAAGGAGCTTATATTCAATGGAGATAAAAATGCTATAAATAACCATGATATAATGCAAATACCATATGGGTCATAACAGAGGTTCCAGTGATTGTAGCCAAGAGTCAGCCATGAGCAAAAGCTTGCTGATGAAAGTGGCTCTCTCCTGGTCATGTGACCTTAACTTGGATACTGATTCTGTAAGAGGTTTCATTTTTACAAGGATGATCAGATCTCAGGAGCTGGTCATACTAACTAACCTTATTGAACTAATTACAGATAAATTCAATTCATAACTCTAAATCAAGAAGCCATAGTGACAATGAAGAAGAACATTGGGGTAGGCCAATCAGAGTTCAAAGGTTGCTTGGTAGGCAGGGAGTAAGAATAAAGGAACTTGAATGAACTGAAGATGACACGAAGTTCCTGGGCTCACCTGTGATCACAGGTGGGTTGTCTTCTAGTCAATTCTCCTTCTATTCGTCCCCTTAACTAAAGTCAGTCAGTCCTCACTTTTGGTTCAGTTGATTAAATCCTATCACATTCTCCTTAACTGCAACAAGCTCTACACCGAGTCAAAAACCAGGACACGTGAGATGAAATCCTTGCTCTCAGAGCCAAATCAACTCAATGAACATTTCTGGTCACTTGGTTCATTATTAGTACCATTCTTTGCACAGCATTTAGAGGTACTGACACTCTAGAGCTTTCTGATACTCACTTCCTATCAAAAGTTTTGTTGTGCAAAGCAATATTTATGGAGTATTGCCGAAGAAATGCAGGCCACCCATTCTCTTAGTATTCTAAAACTTACCTCTGAGTTAATTCAGAACATGAGTCCTGAGCCAGGTTCTATCTAAATGACTGAAGAAGAAGCACAGTACTAGTTGCCCTTTAACCAATCTTCTTCAGGAGAGAGCTCACAATTTTTAAAATCTGGTAGTAAATCTGCTTGGTTTTGTGGGCCATGTTGCAACTATTCAACTTTTCTGTTGGGTGCAAACCCAGCTATAGACAATACACAATACAAAAATAAATGAGCTTGGCTGTGTTCCAATAAAACTTTATTTATAAAAACCCACAGCAGGCTGAATTTGAGCTGTGGGTTTGCCAATCCCTATTCCATAGTATCAGCACCTTGGTTTCTGCTGGATACAAAGTCATCCTGAGTAGACAATGGAAAGGACTGTAAGGAGGAAGTCAAACTACTGAAGGTGCAACTGCCAAAATGTGAGCAAGCAGCAAACTGACAAAGTGAAGTGTGTCTCCCATACCCATCGTGCCCTTTAGGCAGAAAGAATGGATGGGCACACAGGTGCCAATGCAAGCCCTTTCCCAACTAGGCTCATTATGAAGATTAGAAAGCGGCTATGCATATCTCAGCTGTATCTTATCATCCCTAACAGCTCCAAGCATTCTGAAAAAAGAATAATTAAGACCTTAGAATCATCCGAGTTCACTGTGGAAGACAAATACAGGGGTTTTTGGCTCATTAGATAACAAAACAAAACAAACATAAAATAAATATGTCACTTAAGTGAAAACAATGGTAATGCCATGCTATTATTGTCACTCTTTAGAAAAGAGCAGGCATAGTCAAGATCATTGCCCACTTCTGAGTGAAGATAAGTTTTAATTATTTAACCACGCAGAGAATGATTTCTTGTCCATTACATTTCCAGGTAAATTTGGGGGGTCAGGGTTTCACCTGCCTGCATAGGATAATGGTTTCTCAGCAGCCTACTGCCATGGACTTAAAGGCCTTCTGAATTTAGAAATGAATTTTCAGATGTCAGATTTCAGACTTTTGTCAAAAGACTACTCTGTTGGTGTATACTTTACAAAATCAAACCATTTCTACTTTTTAATCTCGCTTACTGAAGTCCCCTCCACGGAGTTTAGTAGATCAGACACTGATTTCTGAGGCAAGTCAATGGCCCAGAGACGACAGGGAATTCAACCACCGGACCTGGACTTAATGTTTTCACCATATAATTGTCTACCTCCAAATCCTGAAGTAGGCTTACCCTTCTTTTTTATCATCAGATGGAGAGCAAAGTCAGGATGGCTGCAAGAGACAGCCAGCATACTAGTACCCTGGAGTTGAAGTATATGGCTCATCTTTCACGAAAATTTTAGCAAGATACCTCTTCAAGGAGGATTTGGCCCTAAAGAAGGTGGATGTGCTAACCTATCTCTGAAATTACTTTTGCATTTAAATTCAATATTCAAATTATTTGTGCATTTAAAAGTTAAGTTAAAAATCTAAGCATGGAGTTGGAGTAAACTCCAATACTGACTTAGGTCCCAAAGCCAATTTATTTATGTATGTTTGATTTATGGGCTCCAGAGCATGTGGAAATTTCAAGAAGGTGACTGACCTGACCCATAGATACAGAGAACAGACTGATGGTTGCCAGAGGGAAGGGGGAAGGGGAATGGAGGACTGGATGGAAAAAATGAAAAGACTAAGAAGTAAAGATTGATAGTTACAAAATACTCATGGGGATGTAAAGTAGAGCATAGGGAATATAGTCAATATTCTAATATCTATGTATGGTGCCATTTGAGTACTTGAAATTTCAGAAGGAACACTTTGTAAAGTATTATGATTGTCCAACCACTATGCTGTACACCCAAAACAAATAAAGTAATATTGACTGCAAACTGTAATTGAAAATATTAAAGAAGATGTCTGATCTACTCAACTCCTTGGGGGGACTTCAGTGAAGTGAGATTAGTAATGATTTTATTTTATAAGCTGTACACAGACTGTGTAGTCTTTTGCCAAAAGCATGTAGAATAAGGACTTTTCTCACTATTTGCCGATGTGACTGAAGTTTGTGTTCTTTGGCTAATGTCAGGGAGCTTTTGGTACTGTAGGCAGTGAACTCATTTGACCCGATGTCTCAGTATATTAAAGCAGGTGGTAAACCCCAGAAAAAAAAAAAAGTAAACCTACAGCCATCTGTTTATTGTGCTCTTTATCTAAAGCTATTCAGAGCCCTCAGGCTTTTTTTTTAATCAATAAAAAAACAAACAGAATTTGTGAAAACCCTTTAGCATTTTAGAATGCTTTTATTCTTGCTTTAAAGGGAATTGGAAGAATGCACCAAATGAAAGCCAACTTATCCCAAACTGCTTATCCATCATCTGGAATTTCTCATCTCCTTGTTTCTACCAGTGCAGCCTGTCCTTTGAGCATTCTGATTGCCTGTTATGATCAGCAAGTTGGCTAATCAAAGAAGAAAAAGGGAAGCTCATATCATTTCATTGTGTCCTTCTTACTGGCTTTATTTTGACTTCAGCAAAAGTTACTGTATGGAGTGCAGAGGGGAGTGATTAAGAATGTAGACTAAAATAAAGAAATAATATTTTGAAATTATCTGTGACTCAGAACATCATCCATGTTGTATGAATAATTGATGCCCTGTTAAACATGGCTAAGTTTTCTGGATGATAATCACAACCCTATTAGGTCTGTTTTTAAACAAATTCTATATAATTTCCCTTGACTTTATACTTATGAGATTACCTATGGGCAACATTGATAAAGATTAATAAATAATTTGTACTATTCATGGTAAATGACTTATCTAATAATAGACTCTATCTATCTATCTATCTATCTATCTATCTATCTATCTCCCATCCATCTATACATCCTCTGTGAGGCTATATTTCACAGTAATTAAAAACTTGGTGTTTAGAGGCAGCAAATCCAAATTTGATTCCTACTCCTATCACTTACTAATTGTGTGTCCTTGAACAAGTTGCTCAACCTCTCTGAGACCAGTTTTCTTCCTCTGTTTGATGGGGATGATAAGAAATATCTACCACTTTGGGTGGCTTTGAGGATTAAATGAAATAATGCATGTAAATGACTGAGCACAAAATCTAACATATAATAAGTGTTCAGCAAGTAGTAACTACCGTTGTTTTTGATAATAGAGCTTCCAGATTCCAGATCTTCAAAAACTTCAAGACAAAAAGGCTTGAACTGAATGCCTTCAGCTCTTAAACTTCTTAGTTCATTTACTAGTATAGTGGCTATGGAAAGACAGTGCCTACCTACATCATAGTCATCGAAATAGTGGAAAAGTGCCCATCCATTATTCCATAGAACAGTCATTTGTGAAGGTCAAACATGAGAAGTTACTGATAGGCACTGAGGGAAGGAAAGAGACCTTAGTAAACATGATAACAGACACAAAAGAGACATCTACAAAATGTTAAGATAGATGATATAGTGCAGAAGTGGGGAATGTCGGCTATATAAGGTCCATTAAATTATTTGGTCTGGCCCTGTGAAGGCATTTGGAATAAATTAATTAAATATTTGACCAAACAAAGCAAGCTAATTTTTAAGTTTGGTCATTTTGTATGGCCCTAGAATGATGTTATAAATATCCAAATGGCCCTTGGCAGAGAAAAGGTTCCTCACCCTATCTATTTAGTCCATGTAACAAATTAGTGTAACAGAAATGATTGAAACATATACCTTTCAGTAGAAAATAAATTTCAGGATAATCAAAGAGCACCATTTGAGGAGAAGACCTTTTACTTCACAGAAGAATGCCAATGTAGACCGACTGACAGAAGTAGACAATCTTTCTTTCACAAATGCTAATGGAACTACTAAATTAAGCAATAATTAAACATTGGAATGAAAGCTCTTAAGTAAAGAGTTTATGGGGAACTGAAGATCCCTCAGTGATGCCTCATTGATGGCTTTTGGTGGCAGGAGGAAGAATATGACTTTATAATGGAAGGTGTCTGTGTCCTATACTATGATGAACACTGCCTTCACCAATGATGGGCAAACCAGTGCATGACATCAGTTCTGCATTCGACTCAGAGGGCCTCGCTCAGAAGAAGGAGGTAAAACAGTTTGCTAACAGGAAGCCCTAACCTGAATAAGCACATACCTAATCAGACATTGGTGTTCTGATGCCCCAAATAGCAAGACTTTCTATAGGGTGAACAGATATGTGACAGGTAAAGGACAGAACAGAGGAAGAGGAGAAAAATAAAAGTAAAAGAGTGAAAAATGATGAGAGATGGAAGATTTCTTCATAAAAATATACCTTCGTAATGGAGGATTTATTCATTAGTAAGGGCTAGGAGAGACATCACAAAGTGAGAATTATAGGAGAATCGATAATGAGGGCAGAGGGGTAAATACACAGAGAGGAGAAAACACAATGAACAGGAACAGAGAATAAGGGAGAAAACATAACAACCTGGGGAGATGGCTGCAATTTGAAACGGCAGAGGAAACAGAAGGACAGAGGGGGCAGGAAGTAAAGAAAGACAGCTGGTCAAAGGTTGAGGGGGCAGAATTTGGAACAAACAAGGATTGAATGCATCTTTTTCATCTCTGTAACTCAGAAACTTTTATGGTAGGAGCTCACGAGAGAGCAAAAGAGGGAGGAAGAGAAGAAGAAAGCGAGGGAGACGGATGAGGAGAGAAAGTAGGCAGTTAGAAGGCAGAAGAGAAATACTGGGGGTAGGAAGAGTGACATGAAAAAGGAAAAAGAAAATAAGGAATGGGTAAAGCACACATTTCAGAAGCGCACGAGGGAGTTAATATAGATAAAATATGATTGACAGTGCTCATGAGCATTCTATGCCCCATTCCAGAATTATGTAATTCAAATTTACTTTAAGAACACCAGAACTATTTTGACCAGGCAACATTTCTGTGGCTTACCTGAAACATAACTTATCTTATACAAATGCCTGGAAGTAGGGTAAAAACTTGACCAACTTTATAGAAAAAACAAAGCTGACTAGTTCTTGGATCCCCTCTGCACTACTGAGTGAGCCAACCAGCCTGCAAGGCTCCTTATTTCCCCCATTGCATCATATAAACTGACTTGAGGCCGCTGCATATTTTCCACTCATTCTTCTGTCTGCCCAGAACCAACACAAGAAGCAAATGCTGGTTCATGTAATTAATGTAGACAGAAATCTGGCTAAATACCACCAAAAAATCCATTTTTCAGGCGCCTGATTATCTAGATTGCTGACTGCATTGATTACATTAATCCAATGATGGCCAAGTCTTGACTTTCTTTCAGTTAGGCCAGATTTCATCTAGAGAACTCACAAATCTCTTTAGGATGCAAATCTCTCCCAGGACACATGATTTTGATTGACAGCTCACAAAATAACTTTGGCATGCATGCAAAATTGGACTCACATGCAATTTTCATGCAGAGATAAACCTATCCATCAACATAATTTTGGCTCCAAGAAAGCAGTCAACGTTCTGTGTCTGGAACCTGGGAACTAGGGAGTCTGCTGCTTTAGAGGCCATAATCAAATGTACTTGTTTGCAGTTCTTACTGTGTGTTAGTGTTTTCTAGCACATGAATGAGATTATAAATTTGTATCTGAAATTAATATTATAAGATTTTAGATTACAATGGAGTTTGTGTTTGAGAATCACTGGTTTGCAATTTTGGGAAAGAGATCGCGTTGGTGAACTCAGATTCCTAGAGTCTTTGGTTGATTTTTCAAACAGAAAATAGTAAAAGAAACACTTTCCCTAACTCTCATGCCAGTTCCTTAAGAGTTGGTCACAAGTTCAATATCAATACTTCCTACCGTTGAAGTTTGAATCAGATACTCTACACAAAGCACAGAACACAGAAGTTATCACTGCGGAGCACCTGCGCGTGAAAGTAAAGAGAAATCCTGGGTAAATACTCACTATTTGGTAGAGTCAGATAATTGATATTCTCGTCGTCTATCATAGCATTCCTGGATTCCAGGATCATTCCATAAACTCTTTATTGCATCTACATAGGGATTCTCAAAAGCAGACACCTTCTCCACATCAACTTCTCGAACTAATTGTGCATGAGCCTGTTTTAAAAACAAAACAGCAGTTTTAGTCTCCTTTCCATTACTGAACATTGCCTTTGGTTCACATGTTACATTGAGTACATTGAGGTTTTCCTTCATATACTGGTTTTCAAACTGGTTTATAATAAAATAATGCTGCTGCTGTTTCCTTTTTTTTTTTTTTTTTTCTGAGCAAGCCCAGTCCTAAATCTCTCCCTGTTCAGTAAACCTTGAGGCTCCTTAGAGATGACTAGAGGAAAGCAGGGTGCTCAAATCTCATCAGAACAATGAGGATGTCATGCGACACACGACTGGTTTTAGGTGATAATCATAATCTGAATGCAAGTAATATCATTAAAGGGAAAAAGGGAGTATCTCCTCTATAGTTTATTATACTCAAACACATAATATCCCCCGCCCATGGGTGTTACATTTACATCTGAAGAGAAACTCAACCAGACTCCTCAACTGGTCAGGACTAGTTTCCCTAATTTACGGAGTGTAAAACCACTAGAACAACAGTTAATAGCAATGAGTTAATTTGAAAAACAGAAACCATTCTCTCTCCATTCCCACATATTCCAACTTCTAAAACATTTATTCTAAAACACTTATTTTATATATGCTTTACCTATGTTATCAGATTGAGGACCCTATTCAATTTTTCAACAAAGAGAAAGGACTTTGTTATTTCATTATGCAACATTAAGCAGATTTAAAAGATTTTTTCCATAAGATTGAAATAAAAATATTGTACGGTCACTCTCCAAATTAACAGGAATATACCACTGCTGAACAATCCCAATGAGAATAGGTTTCATGGAAGTAATACATATGCAAATTATATATACATAAATATTTAAATAAACAAATAAAATAACTAATTACTTTGGAAACTGAAAGCAGATGGCTGATAATTTATTCAGTCTTGATTTTGTACAAAAATACAAACTTCTGAATTAGGTTAGTGAGTGGCTATCATGGGCACATGATGACCTAGTTATTCATTTCATAGAGTTCTTAAGTAGATAGAACAGTAATAAATTTAAATCATGTCAGGTCCTATCTAGTTCCCAACCTTTATCTTCTTTCTCCGCCCATCTGTGAGAAGGGCCCCATGGCATTAGACTAATCTTAACTTTAATCAGGTTTTAAGAAGCCCAACATGCTAAGGACTAAAGAAACCACCTTTCTTGCTAGTTCTGCTCTGACCTTGATAGTCAGATCCAGTAATGGAGAAGCCCAGTTCCACACGGGCCGTCACTCTTAGAAAACAGATCCCTGTAGCTGCTTTCTGTACCTAATCCCTAACCAGGACATCTGCCTTCTTATCCCTCCAGCGGTCCTGCCAGCCTGGAGTCCTGTTTCTGAGTCCCACGCCAGGTGTACCCACCTCAATCACAGTTCCTCACAAGATTAATTCTTTGGAAACTATCATCACTGGTGACCCAATGAATCCGCAATGTGGTGCTCCATGTGGCTTTGGAGCACTTGTCTGTGTGAGACCCATCTTCCCTGCCTTCGGCCTGCTGAATTAGACCTCTTCCAAGCACAAAACACAGGATGTGGGGGCCTCCCTCACCCTGCCCAATAGGTATGTAAGAATGTTAAGTTTCAACCCTTGCTTTTCTGCCCATGTTCACTGAACAGCAGCTCTAGCTCTTTGTGTCCTGAGATACGATAATGATTACTCTTGCTATAATCCTCAGTTAGACCCACCATCACCGCATCTGCATTCCAGGGTTTTCTGGGGATTCAGTGGATCTCAGAGGGCCACTGGGGGAAGAAGCAGGGATATAGAGGATGGTTTCCAACCTGATATACTCTCAAGACGGGGTTTTGAGTCTGACTCTGCTTCTTCATATGCCCTAATGTTATTCCTGGTGGGGAACATACTGCCCCACTAGCCTCACGTGGCTTTGTATTGTGTTACAACACTGTAGGGTCAGTGGTTCTCCAAAGGTGATCCACACACCAGCAGCAGCACCTGGGGACTTGGTAGAAATGCAAATCCTCTTATCCCACCTCAAACTTTTTGAATTAGAAGCTCCAAGAATGAGGCTGGGCCACAGAATTGCTATGGAAAACGAGAAGAGGCCCACAAAAGTCTTTCCAAAGCAGGAGTCATTAACAAGCGTTCATAAGGCTAAGAAGCCATGGGAATAAGTAAAACAGGGTAGGTATGTGGGATAGGGAGTGATGGGGACTGTGGCACACTGGGAAATGCACACACTAATTAAAAAGAATGGCTGCTGTTTAGCTCCAACCAGGTGCTGCCATTGAAAATGTAGGCTTACTGTTTCCAGATGTCCCAATTTCCTAAGGAAAGCTAAAATGTGGATTTTTCTGTGAAATACTTCTAATTTTAAATCTCAGCAACCCTAGAAAAGATAAATGAAGCATACCTGTGCCCACTGGAGGCCACTCATTTGTAGCATTTGTTCTAAAAGATTCTTTCTCATTTGCTTCCCTAATAAGCTGGACCAATAACACGATGCCCTGCGTAGAACCTAGAAAGTGGTAGCTGGGACACTGGTTAACACATGCTAACAAATAAGGAATTTCCAGAACCTTCCTACAATAATATTTAGACAAACTATTATACTATCCATAGGGATAAAAGGTCGAGACCTCTCTGTGATTTGGCTAATAGCTATATGGTGACATAGGTTAGTGTAGGCAGTATTTAAAATGAATTTGATACTCGCTACACTGGGCCAGCCATGCCATTTGGAAAGAGTTTTGTTTCTGTTTCTAGAGAGGTTAGCTTCTGCCAGAAAAAAGTTTCAACATACCAGACACTTTTCACCATGATGATTAACTGTCTACTGGACCCCAGTGAGATGCTAGGTAATATAGAATCAGGGAATTAGATGTAGTCCCCATGTGGGGAACCATCCATATAGATGGCAACCAAACAAAGCACAGCATTATATGATCCAGGAGTAGGTGCAAGAGGGAATTCTTGCATGTCCAGCCTTAAGTTCAGTTGACTGTAAGGGTATTAACTAAAGACAACATTCTCAACAGTGTATTATAACTTTCCACTGAGCGTCTGCTCCTGCAAAGTGAGTCTACTTTCTCATGCCAGAAAATGCCTGTAGTTTCCTATCATGGTCTAGCTTGCTTGCTTTTTCTCACATCTGCAATGTCTTCCCTCTTCCTTTCTGTACTTTCTTTATCTTTTGTTCTGGGGCTAGGTCATGTGCCATCTCTCGGATATTTCTCCTCTCCACCCAAAATGTGGTCTTTGCGCCCTGTGAATAATGGGACTTTTACATTTTACTTTGTGTGAATTGTTAACGTCTTGCCTTATCCCTGTTGTAGACTATATGTTGAAGAAAGGGTCTGTAGCTTAATGACTCTAAATTTTCGGGGGGATCCAACACAGAATAGTAAGCAAACAAATATCTGTCCATCTTAATAGCATTTAAAATTGCATATAAGTATAATGCCAAGTCCTACAATGGAGGAAATTTTCTGTCCATTAGCTATTCTCACAGCACTACATAATCCTTAACAGTAGCTGGCATACAAGTATTTGTATATTTGTTAACATCTTCCTCCATGATCACAGTGTAAGTTCCAAAACAAGCTCAACATTGCAGTATCAGAGCCTAGCAGAGTGCCTGCCACTTGGTAGATACTCAATAAAATTTGTTGAATGCAAGGAAGGAAAAGTAGAAATTGTATTAAACTGGAAATCAGGATACCTAACTTCCAGTCCTGGCTTTATCTCTAACGCTAGCTTCAACCCTTGGGAGAAATTACTTTACATCTTTATAACTTCATTTTTTTGTGTGTGTCCATAAGATAATACAGCTGGAGTAAATTATAAGCCTCATCTAGCCATAAACTGTATAATTATAAATATATAATAAATATATCTATAATGCACAGAGGACCAAAGAGTTATGACACTGTCTCTCCAGGATCACATAATATTACTTATTAAAAAAAGACTTCATTATTTCCAACAGTACTTAACAACACAGGGTAAATATAGTTAAGTCTGCACATGAGCAATGCCACATGTGGACTGAGCAAGTAGAACTCAACGTGGACAAAGGAGGTCAAACAAGGTGTCAGAGAAAAGACAGGGTTTGTCTGGCAGGTTGAGAGGAAAATGCATGACATTTCCAAGGAGGAGGGAGAGATGGACTAAGTTTCACTGGACTGTGGGGGAAAAAACAGTCCAGTGAGGAGTTTCATGCTGACTATTAATTCAAATTACTTGCCACAGTGAAAGCTCTAATATGAACAAGATCAGCTGTGAGCAATGACTCTGAGGCCAGCCTCCAGCATCCATGAAAGTGTATCGCCCGCAACAGTACACAGATCACCACGTTGTCTTCAGCCAGGTCCGAATTTCTAAGTCATTTTTACTACCTCCCAAGCTTCGTTCCATCCTTGCTGTTTTGAAAAATGATATTCAAATATAATCAACTGTAATTTATATTTATGTTAAGAGCTTTCAACTGACATTCTCTAAGTTGTTTAAAGTATGACAGCATTTTACAAAATAAACACAGAATTTTAAAACTGCCTATATGCATGACACCAATAGAAGTTCAATCCTCTCACTTTTTTGGTAGAATATATTCTATATGTGGAAAGAATGTTTTTCAGTATGCTAGAGTAAGAAGATAAATTAGACTCTTTTCTATTTGTCCAAATGTCAAATGTGAGTAGTAATACAAAACACAAGTAATTATGTGAAATTAAACAATTACTAATAAATCTATGATGAAAAGAAGTAATTTCTAATAATATTATAAACAGCAAATTAATTACAATCGATTACCCTTTTTATTTTGAACACTGCAGAGAAAAGCAAAACAGATATGAATGAAATTATATAAACAAAATATAATTTGATTTCATTTTGTTAAAACTGAGTATACTAGATGGAAATATTTAATGGTGAATGACAGCTTTCAGAATTCTTAGCAAGCTGGTAGCAAGCCTTAGAGGGAACATTGTAAGAACTAAGTACCTACTCTTAGAAACTGGCAGAATTCTAGGGAAAGACCACATGGAAACCGCGAGATGTGCCAATGTGGTAATGTCTTGTTTTAGGGACTCGGTGGTCATGAAATTCAGGTAAATCTTAGACGTGTTGATGTTTCCATGGTTGCTTAGGCAAAGGGAAGGAAGAACGGAGTTCCCACCATAGTGGGCCTTACTCTGCCCACAGAAGGCCAAGCCTCCAGATGAAACAAAAAGGATCTTATAGCCACTCTGGAAGGATTTTCAAAAACCCATTAACACCTCATAGTGGCTTGAGGCTGGAATGTCACACCTAGTCCAGCTCCTGTATCCTGAAGTAGAAAAGCAAGTGGTAACTTCCACAACTGATGACGCTCTCAGACACAATATTCAGCTCCTTAGGCCTGCCCCACCTGAAGGGATGCCCATACACAGAGGAGCTCTAAATTGGAAAAGTTGGAACCACTGTTGGAGTCCCTTTTAATTCTCAATGGAAGCTCACGACATTTCATTCTTTTTTCTTGGTGCTTATTTTCATTTTGGCATTTGACTCTAGAGAACATGCAGACCCCTAAAAAACCGAGGGGGGAAACCCCAGGCTTCTTTTTTTCTTTTTCTTTCTTTCTGCTCAAAGGAAGTACGAAGTGAAAGAACAGAATACCGGTATGGGATCAGATTGCTGTTATAACCTCATCTCTGCCCTGTACAAATTTAGCATGACTTTGGGCAAGCTATTTAATATTTCTAAACCTGTTTCCTAATCTGTAAAATGGGGGTAATAAGAGCACTTATCTTAGAGGGTTCAAGTACAGAATGCATGCACAACACTTCAAGGAGGAGCCTAACACCTAAAGCTACTAGTTATTTAAAATGCAAAAGAAAAATCTCTGGCTAGTGTGGCTCAGTTGGTTGGGCATCATCCCATGCACTGAGGGGTCACCAGTTCGAATCCTGGACAGGGCACATGCCTGGAGTTCAGGCTCGATCCCCAGTTGGGGGGCATGCACAAGGTACCTCTCGCCAACATTTCTCTCTCGCCCGTCCTCTCTCTATAAAAATCAATTAAGAAATCTTTAAAAGAAAAGCAAAAGGAAAACAGCACAGAAAGCATAAACCATGATGTACACACCTATTAGTTTCTGTGACCTTGGGCAAGTCACCCAAACCTTAATTTGCTCAAATATGAAATGACATTCTGGAGGTCATACTGGATACAGGAACTCTGGCTCCTCAAATTTGCAAACATTCTTCAGCTTAAACTTTCCTACAGAAAACTTGGATAAGAACTGTCCTTTCTTAGACCACCTCACCATCTCTGACTGCATCACAATTTGAACAGTTGACCTTCATAGGTGCACTATACAGAGGGACAGTTGATGTTTGTTTGTTTGTTTGTTTGTTTGTTTGTTTAATGAGCATTACTGCATAAATGACAAACAGCAGCAAAGTTCCACTGAGCAGCGACCAGCTGGGTTCACATAGCAAGTGACTCATTCCCACAGAACTGCCTCTTCACACTTACAATTCAGTCCCTGGCTCAGCAAAATTACAAATTACTACATGACATGGCCTTTTGGAGTCTCTGATGAAGACTGTAAGTCCTGTGTTTGGAATCCTTCAGACCCAGGAATCTGCTGATTGTCTTTTACTAAGCGCCCATGTCCCTCTTCACCTGAAAACCACTGAATCTCTCAATGAGAAATCCAGAGAGCCAGGGGAGAGAAGAGGAAGACTGAACAGTAGCTGAGATCAAACCAGGTTTCAATCATAACTGTCACATGCCAGACCTGTGCCTTTAGGCAGGTCACTCAACCTTCCTTTACCTCAGCTTCCTCATCTATAAAATGGGGAAAATAATATGCTGTAGGGCTGTTAGGAAAATCAAAATGTTGGTAAAATCCCCTAAAATAATATTATAATTATGAATTCTTGTTATCTCAAAATTACCATTAATAAATGTTGATTATTTCAATAAATATTTATCTACAGTGTGTCAGGCAATGAATTAGACACTGATAAAACAGAGAATTTATGTTAAATAAAATGTTCCAGGTAACAAAATACTAGGTAAGAAAGTTCATCAAACTGTCACACATTATTCTAGGTTTATATTTATTACCTCATTATTAAATTTTCACTTTCATCATTAGATTTTATTTTTAATCTCCATTATGGCATTTACAAGGCAATTAATAACTATAAGACACACCGTCTTTCCCAAAAAACATTTGCTGAAGCTGTATTTCTCCCTTTCCCGTTGCTTCACTATAGACTAGATTTACTTATTCTAACATACTATGGGTTCTTTCTTGGGAGAAGGAAACACTCTATTTTTCTGCTTAAAATATTCTTTTTTCTTGAAAGAACTCAATCTCTTCGTTGGCCCTACCACTATAATTGTCCATGTAAAATCCTTCTATTTAGTTCTTTGCTTATCATCTACCTTCTTCATGTTTGTCTGCCATCTCATAACATATCAGTATGAATGACATGAAAGTCAAATGCTTGATGCAGAATGGCAAGCAGTTCCAAAGGGCCTGCGACTAATGTAATTACATAGTTCCATTACATAGAATCCTGCCCTCAGGTCTGTGAAATCTTGGAATGCCATATAAAATTTTACACTATTTTTGAAATATCTACTCTAATAAAAGAGTAATATGGAAATTAACCATCACTCTGAGACACCGAAGCTACGCCCACCAGCCAATCAAAGCGGCTGTTTGCAAATTAACCCAGCCAAGATGGAGGCCGACAGCCAGGGAGCTAGAGCAGACAGGAGGCTTCCGTTGTATCAGGAGTAAACTGTCTGCCTAGGTCAGCTGGGTCTCTGCTCACGGCAACATAGTTTCAATTAAAGAAGCCACAGAGCTGAAGCAAACAGGAGGCTTTGTTCCCTGCCTAGGCCTCTGCTCAGAGTAACAAAATTTCAATTATAGAAGACAAATAAACCCCAGAAACCTGATTCCAGCCAGCCTTGCTGGGACGTTGGGTCAATGGGAGCTGTGGGCAGCCTGAAAACAGCCCTCAGCCCCTCACCCAGGCTGCCCAGGCACCCCAGTAGGGACCCAAACCATGAACAGCTGTGGGCAACCTGACAACAACACTCAGCCCCTCACCCAGGCTGGCCAGGCATGCCAGCAGGTGGACATCCGCCGAGGGGTCCCAGACTGCGAGAGGGCACAGGCCGGGCTGAGAGATCCCCCTCCCCCACCGAGTGCACAAATTTTTGTGCACCGGGCCCCTATTCTAATATAATAATATGTAAATATATATAATAAATAATACAAAAAACCTTATTTTCCAAGAACTTACACAAAGTCACAGTGATAACAAAATTAGAAAAGGAGACTTTTAAATATATGCGCATTCATTAAAATCCAAAATAATTAGGTCTACCTGTATGTTGCCACCAAAGAATATTTGAGGAATATGAGTTACTTGGGTTTTGAATGGCTGCTTATTTGAAAAATTGTTTCTAAAATCAAAATCTCGTAAATGTGGACAACGATGGTTATGTGAAGTTAAAACAGATGTCTGCGCTGTAGAACTCAGGACCTTTAATAAGGTAACGGTGTCAGGAGTCCACAAGCTCCCAGTGGGGTTGGAGACATCACTGTATTTCTCAAACTTGTTTGACCAGGGCAGCTTTCACCGCCCCGATCAGTCCATGAGACCCGTCTTCTCATGGATCGCATTTTGAGAAACACCGACTAGAGACTAAAATTCCCAACAACAAAGCAGGGGTTGATTTCACACAAATGAAACAAGGAATTAACTGACTCTCCCCAACTCTGAAAATGCCTGCTTTATGGATTCATCTCATCTTCCTTTTTGAGATCACATTTTGCATGTGGTTCACTTCCTGATGACAATACGTCTCAGAAACGCTTAATCATTGAGCCCTTTGCAATGTCTGTGCTCCTTACAATCTTATTAACCAGAAGAGAATGCTGCTGCTGGCTTGGGGTTTTATTTTGTTTGACAACAGGAAAAAGAGATAAAGATGATTCCCCTGTTCAGCCTGGTAGATTTTTAAACAAAGCCAGAAAAAAAGTAAAAAGAACAGGCTCCTTAATGAAGGGTGTCCTAGATGGTGTCAGGATTCCAAGTCCTGCACAGGGAATGTAACCTTTCTGGGGCATCCAATGTGAAACCTGACCAGCGTAGCTTCAGATCTTGTGTTTTGGGAGAACTGAAAGTGAAAAGGGCTCTGGGTCTCCAAATCTCACAGAAGGAAAGAAGTTTCTTAGAACGCTTACTTAACTATCCCTTTAACTCAAAGAACAAGAAATAGTTCCCATAGTAAGAATGTAAAAAGAAAGGGCAACAATGGCA
Source organism: Murina feae (assembly GCA_004026665.1). NCBI lineage: Eukaryota > Metazoa > Chordata > Mammalia > Chiroptera > Vespertilionidae > Murina > Murina feae. The sequence goes on from PVJC01033875.1 coordinate 17,850, forward strand.
AACTTGTCTTATAAAGAACGGTAATGAAACATTTAGAATCCGAAGAGCAAGACGGAAAGGGAAATAGGAGAACCCACATCTCATTAGGCATTTTTGTTTTTCATAATTTAAAAAAACCTTGAAGGGAGTAAATGAGTTATATAATCAGTCAATCTGAGAAAAGACCCAAATTTCAGAAAGATTACAGATAAGAATCAATTGGAGAAAGTTACTTGGACCAGTAGGGAGAAACCTTCAGCAATCTAGTGAAAGTATGATGATAGATATTATAGTCTAACACCTGACACTTCTGAGTATAAAAATGGCTACTAAAATTAAATTACTAAAAGCTAATGTTATATATCTTTGAAATAGCTATTAACCAACAAATCAGTTTATTACACTGATTTTATTAAAATGTTCTCAAGTATAGAATTCTTCCTAAAAAGTAAAACTTTCATATATCTGTATAAAGTAAAAAAAGAAAAGAAAAAAGAGCAGGGGAATTTTTCTTGGTACATTCATGTACTTTACTCATGTTTTTAGCCATATTTGTTACTAATATCCTGTCCCTGACAGTTTTCATTAGACTTTTTTTTTCAATGTGAACATAATATACATTTCATTAGTACATAAAAATGACTGCAACAGTCTTTAAAAATACATTAACCATTTCAGGTTAATAAATTTGAAAGAGTTAACATTTTCAATTGGGTCTTTCTCTAAAGAATTTAATATTTTTAATTCAGAAATACCCTCTCTTTTAGGCACTGAAATGCCTGTGAAGCCTAGAACAAATTCTGCTAAATGGAAAGTATTCTTAACTCTAATTTTTTTTAAATGCAAATATGTAAATATTTCAGTTCAAGTATTTTCATAGGAACTACTTTTTTCTATCTGTTCATAATATTATTCTTTCACAGATATTTCTAGGAGACGGAACTCATGACTGGTTGATTATCGCAACTTGTTTGGACACAATAATGACTTGTGTGTGAGTCATAACCAATTCCAAAAACATTTCTGCTCCAAAGGCTTTGTAATTTAATAAATGTTCTATTTATCATGATACCATGCACCATCAAGAACTATATTTATAACATTATCATAAAATACTTTTATTTTCAACATTTTTAAGGAAGCAAAAGCATTTACCATTGAATTTTGTGTGGTTGATATCATATGGCTACAAAATATCAACAATTTTGTACAAGTTATCCATTACTGTTTACTTTCCTGAGAAAGAAAACTCAGAATTTAATTTTCTGTTGAACACGCATTTTCAGGTTTGTTTTTTTAAAGC
>PVJC01033876.1:0-19137 GCA_004026665.1 Murina feae
GCAACAGGTCCTGCTTTCAGGAGAGCAGCCCTCTCCAGCTTCCCGTGATCCCAGCATCTCTCAGTCTTACTCTGCTTGTCTTGTTCAATTTCATTTCCTAGTTGGCTCTGAGATGGGTCTTTCCAGCCCAAAAAGTAAGAATAGAATAAGTGAGCAAAGGCTTCTGAGTGTCTGGATTGTGCTGAGAGCACCACCCCAGAGCCTTAACGACTTTGCAACCAAGGGGATGTGATGGGTTGTATTATTTTGCGTGGGGAGCATTAAGGTTAATCCAGGCTAAATAGTGGCAAAGGCATGGACTACACAGAGTCTTGTTCCCATGCAGTGGAATCTCTCCGCTAATAAGCGTGGCCATCTTTCTGACAAAAACTAGGAAATTTCCGGTGAGAGGAACTTCATAACATAAAACACTGTGTTACAAAAAATGACAACTGCTATGTTTTCTCATCAATGTTTTAGCTTTGCTTTTACTTCCTGAGTTCCAGCCCATGGAGGAGGTCTTGGAAAATGCCTCCAGGCCCTATTTCTGGTCATCCTTCCGCTGGGGCAAATGGACAAGGGGTCAATCCGTGTACGCCGAGTCATCAATGAAGGTTTGGTGGAGGGTCTGGTTTGTTCCAGGGCCACACAAGTTGCTACGGTGCTTCTGAGGAGAAGCAGAGCGAGGTGCGGTTTCTTCCTGCTTTTCTGCCGTAAAGAACCTTGAAAATTTAAAACCATCCTTTCTGAGCTCCCTCTGCACTTGGCATTTCTTAAATAGTTTCACTGTCTAGCCCAACAGCAGAGCTCTGGCTTTCTGAAGCAAATATGGCCCTGACTGCACCAGAAGCAGCGACTAGGAGAAAGGCAGAGTGAGGGGAGGCTGTGAGAAATGTCAAGTACTATATACATCCTAGGGCCACGCCCTCTCTCAGGACACCAGCCGTTTCTGTTTCTGCCAGATTGAAAAAGTGTGGAAAATATCATAATCAGGTGGTAAAGCAAGGATTTCTTTGAATTTCTTATTTTTGTCATTCATGACACTTTTTAAATAGTGACTTCTGAATGACAATCTTTTTTTTTTTTTTTCCAGATCTCAGAAAACTTGAGGAGGTACCAGCATGGGTTGAATGAGGATGAATTCTAACAAGAACAACTAGTTCTTGTTGCAGGTTATATCTTAGTTACCTTGACAAGTTCTTCTTTAGAGGAAAGAAAACATATCCCTAACCCTGGTACCAAGAAGCAAGAAATAAGAACTTGTGCTTTTAAAAATAATCTTTGCTCTGAGGATATAAAAACCAGACTGAAGGATGTCCTAGACCTTTTGGCTACAGCCAGAGCCAGCTCCGGGGAATTGTGAAGTCAGATGACCGCAGTCCATCCCATCCCTTCCTTTCACCATCATTTTTGGGAGGGTTAAAAATTTGCACCTTGGGGTCAAATGGTTAGGGTTCACATCCTGGCTTGACCATTTACCAGCGGTGTGATCTTGAGCAAGTTACTGAACTTGTCTGAACCATGCATGGTTCTCATCCGTGAAATGTAGATAATGCAGGACCTCCTGCACGAGTTGTGTAAGGATTAATGTGTTAGGATGTGTAAAGCCTTTATAATAGAGCCCCGCATACAGTAAAGTTGTGAATGGGTCCAGTCATCTATGGAACGTCCGTTCACTGCACTGTCGCTTGTTTCCTAGGCCTCCTTACCTGGTTTTGGATTCACTATGTGGGCACATTGCTCCCACTTCCTGCCCATTCCCACCAAAATCCAATGTCTGCATGGAAGGTTGACATTTACAAAATGCTTTTACACTCAGTCTCCCCTAATCTTCCTGTTGACCCTGGGGATTACCCCCACTCTGCCTGATTGTTTTGGATACTTAGCACCATTTTCTCTTCTCTATGCTTCCCCCATCCTATACCACAGGCCTGAAGTCCTGGGAACTAGATTCCCTACAATTCTAACGAGCAGCTGGCAGGTTTTCTGTCTTCGTAAGAGTAACAGCAGAGAGGCACGCATGAGAGCTTGAAGGTAGAGGAGCCGAGCCCCTATTGCTCCTGACTCAGCAGAGGGCAGCCATGTGGGCTCCCGCCCAAGGCAGCCAGAGGGAGTGATGCCCGTTCGCATCCACCTGCGAATGAGCCCAGTGGGTCCTGCAATTCCTGACTTTCTGAATGCTAGTGGTGCTTTCCCTTCCTTTCACCCCCTCAGCTTCCCCGAAGACCTTGGGTCCTCTAAACTCCTCTACGAAATCCCTTCCTGTTGGAAATACCTAGAGTGTTTTCCACTGTCCTCACCAAACTGAGACCGACATGCCTACTTCACATCAGATAACACACACTGAGGGCACGCTCTATGCCAAACACTGTCTTAGGCATTTGATGTGAATTAACTTACGTAATCCTTACAAGGATGTGGTTTTAAAAGCCATACTATTATCCCGATTCTTTAGATAAGGAAACTGGGGCACAGAGAGGCACGTTACTTGTGTAAGATTATTACTGGGCTCTACCAACTCTTGGTTCACTGAGCGTTTCCTCTACATGTGCCCTGCGTTGTGCTGTGTGCTGGGATGAACAGTGAGTCTCAGGTGGTCCAAGGTGGTTTTAAAGCCAAGCATGGACTCCCATCCCTTCCTAATGCGTTCCAATGTTTCTTACTCTCAAACCTCTGGTACATCTCGCACAGAGACAACCACCATGGCGATAAGGCCAGACAGACTCTTCCAGGTAAAAGGGCGTGTGGCTAGCCCTAACCAGTTTGGCTCAGTGGATAGAGCGTTGGCCTGGGGACTGAAAGGTCCCAGGTTCGATTCCGGTCAAGGGCATGTACCTGGGTTGTGGGCACATCCCCAGCAGGGGACGTGTGCAAGAGGCAGCTGATTGATGTTTCTCTCCCATAGATGTTTCTAACTTCTCTGTCCCTCTCCCTTCCTCTCTGTAAAAAATCAATAAAATGCATTTTAAAAAAAAAAAAAACCCATCGTTATATATAAAATAAAAGGGCAGCTGGCTAAGAGCCAGTCATCTGCCTCCTGTTCTAAAATGTGCTCCTCACATTTTACCTAGGAAACTGTTTTATTCCAAGTGGTGGGTCTTGAGGCCCACGGATAGTTTATTATTGCCATAGAGCCAAAAACGGGACGGGGAGAGAAATGGAAAAATGACATGAAGAGAAATAGGAGAAGATGAATGGTGCAAGAGGAGCAAAGGTAAGAGACAGGAAAAAGATAAGGTCAGAGGAGAAAGAGGGAGGAAGGAGGATGGCAAAGCAACAGACGGCTTTCCTCATCATCACGCCTACCTGAAAAGAGCATCCTCCTGCCTCTGGTTTCCACTAGGGGATCCAGATCTCTGTCATTGCAGGGATGAAGTGCAGTTGCTAAAATATTCATCCTTCTGCCCTGGATTTACATCATAATGCACAATCTATAAGTGTTATTTTGGTGGCTTGATAAAAATTTGATACATTCTGATTAATGCACATAAAATAAATAGTCTAATTTGATTACGTTGTATAAAGACTTCAAAACATATTTGGCATCTGCTTTTCCGAAGTGTAAGGAAACGGATACGCCTTCAGACAGTCAAAGAAAGATTGCTTTCATTAAATTATGCCGTTATCGAATTTCTTCCCCTCTGCTGTACCCTCCCTATTCTCCAAGCTGTCTGCCGCATGAGCCATCGCTGGGGATGGGAATTTCCCCCCTGTCTCTGGAAGGGATCCTTGAAGATTCTATTTCAATAATTAGGAGCTTCTTTACCGAAGGTCTGCGATTAGTGAGAATATGTTAGAAAGGGGTCACATGAGCTGGTCAGAGGAGGGCCGAGGTAATTGGGAGAGGATGCAAGCTCTCCCTCTAGTCCCTGGGAATACTGATGATCGCCTGCTCGGCACCTTTAAAACCCTTTCAAAGTGGGCAGGCATATTCATTCATTTTTGTTTTTTGTCTTAATGGATGAGGGAACAAAAGCTTAGATAACTGTACCTAAGGCAGAGTTAGAATGGTTGCTCTGGGGATGCCTTACACTCACTCACTGATCTTTATTTTTAACTAGAGGCCCAGTGCAGGAAATCCGTGCCTGGTGCGGGTGGGGGGGTGGGGGGTGTATCTCTCAGCCTGGCCTGCACCCTCTCCAATCCAGGACCCCTGCAGGATCAGGCCTAAACCAGCAGTCAGACAGCTCTCTCGCAATCTGGGACTGATGGCTCCTAATTGCTCACCTGCCTATCTGCCTGATCACGCTAACCCCTCTGCCTGCCTGCCTGATTACCCCTAATCCATCTGCCTGCCTGCCTGCCTGCCTGACCACCCCTAACTGCTCCCCTGCTGGCCTGATCACCCCCAACTGCTCCCCTGCCTGCCTGATTGCCCCTAACTGCCCCACTGCCTGCCTGATTACCCCTAACCGTCCCTGCCTCAGCCTCCGCCACTGCGGCTTTGTCCAGAAGGACATCTGGAATGATGTCCAGAAGGTCGTTTGGCTGTCCAGTCTAATTAGCATATTATTTTTATTAGTATAGATTACTGACTATATTATTATATTTCCTATGCCATACCTTAATTCCCCATGACTGTTTTTTAACTAACAATCTCTACTTCTTGATCCCTTCACCTTTTTTTATATCCTCACCCAAGGATATGTTTTAACTGATGAGAGAGAGAGAGAGAGAGAGAGAGAGAGAGAGAGAGAGAGAGAGATATTCAGCGATAAGATAGAGAACATATTGCCTCCTGTACACACTCCGACTGGGCATCAAACCCACAACCTATGTATGTGCCCTAACTAGGATCAAACCCACAACTTTTCTGGTGTACAGGAGAATGCTCTAACCCAGCTGTTGCCAACCTTTGGGATCTCACGACCACCAGTGGTTCAACCAGGCTGGTGGCACTGGCCCTGCCCTTGCCCACTGGTGGGTGGGGGGTGATCTGGGGCCAAGCTGGCTGGGAGAGGGACTGTGGGAAGTTGAGGCACAGCAGGTCACACCCTGCCCAGCCTCTGTGGAGGCTCTAGGGCCATACCACCCCCGTCTCCCTCCCCCACCCCCTTAGCCTCTGTGAAGGCGTGGTGCCGGGCCTGTGACACTGCCTCTGTGGCTGCCTCTGCAGAAGGGGCAGCACTGGAACCAGAGCCACACAGCCCCCTCTCCTGCTGCCTCTGGGGAAGGGGCTGCAGTGCTGGACCAGCCAATGCCAAGGCCTCTCCCATGCTGCCTCTGCAGAAGGGGGGTCACTGGGGCTACCATGGCTGGCCTGGCAGCACAGTCTCGCACTCCCCTCCCCTCCCCCCTGCCCACTGGTTGTTCTGGAAGACGTCCAGTCTATCCGGTCTAATTAGCATATTACTCTTTTATTAGTATAGATTATTTTTAATTGGAACCATAAACTAAGCTGCCACGCCAACTGAACTTTTCAGGTCACTGAATCATAAATGGACTGGCTCAAGGATAGGAATTAGTCCTGGGCCTTCAAGCTCCTGTGGGGTCTGTGGTATCTTCACAGAGATGCTCTCGAAGGGACTTGGGGCTCTAGAAGGGATCAGGTCATGTGACTCCTGAAGTCCCTCTCTCTCTTGAAGATTCCAGGATTATTTTGCACTTAAATATTGATGGACAATAGGGGAGTAAGTAAATAAACTGTTCTATCTATGTTCTGAAATCTCGACAGACTCTAAAAAGCATGAATTAGAGCGAAGGGTACTAACACAAGACTGAATTTACAACACGTTGTAAATGTGTGAAAGCGAGCTGCAAATAAAACATTTCCATATGGTAATACTATATGTTTCCTTTGCCGGAAATGTTGATACATTAATACACATGTGTACACACATACACACACACACAGAAAAATTATACTAATTATAAGGGAGGAGCCTGGGACTGGAAATGATAGTAAAAAAAATGTAGCCTATTTGCAGTGTTTCTTTTCTTCTCTCCTCTCCTTCTTCTTCCCCTTTCTTCCTCCTCCTCTTTCCTCTTCTTCTTTAACAAGAATATATGACTGTATTACTCACAGTATTAAAATGAAAGAAGTAATGATGGCGATGAAGCTATTTCGCAGCTGGGGAATGTGAAGTTTAGTCATGATTGCTGCTCTTGTGCCCTTCATTCATCAATAGCCATTGAGTGAGCCCATGTACTCACCCCCAGGACAGGGTAGAAAAACAGACAGTTCTTCCCCACGAGGAGCTTACGGGAGATGAAGCAGCAATGGTAATAGAGTATGAGGGGGCCTGTGAGGATTGCACAGCCCAGACAGGGGGCATCAGCACAAGTTGCCCAGAGCCAGAGGACCAAGGCCTGGTGGGTATGAGCATTCTAGCCTTAAGGGACAGTGTATGGCAAGGTTTAGAGTGAACAGAGGCATGACCTATCGAGAAAATGACATAAGCTTGTTACAGCTGCTGGGGGGTAGGAGGCATGGTGAGAGACAAAGCTACAGACATGGGGAGGCTGTAGATGATATAGGGTTTCATGGGTCATGTTAGAGTTTAGCCTTTAGCCTAGAAGCAGCTGGAAGCCATTGAAGAATCTTAAGTGCATGAGAGGCTAATGGTAGGATTTTAGCTAGCTAAAGGAGATTTCTGAGCCTGGTGGTCCTCAGAACACAGCACATAAGCTTCCTACCTACATAAGCCACGATTTTCATTTCAAAGAAGTGCAACCAAATGAACTTGCAATTATCTGTATGGAGATTAATTGCTCTATGGATTACCTGTGGCAAATGAAGAATGTTAACTCTAAAGTGATTTCCCATTCTTGCATAGGACACTGATGACCGCCTTTCTGTCATCCGTCATCGGCTCCCTTAGGCCTGCAAACTCATTTTAGCACTGGACCCAGTCAACCCAGATGCAGAAGGAAAATATCTGCTAAAATGATTAACATAATGCATGAGAAATCCAAGTGCCAATGACTGCTCATGCAGGGGAATGCCCACAGCAAGCACCCATCAGCTCCCGAGCAAGGCGAGGTTCGTGCATTCAGTGTTTGATGGGAAATGGGACAGAGAAGCAGCTTGGTCAGTGGTGAGACTGCATTGGAACCCTGGCTCCTCACTAGATCCCTCATGTTTGGCAGATTACTTGATCCCTGGGCTTCAGACTTGTCACCTGCTAACTAATATGGATGATAAAGAGAAAAATCTATGTAGATTTAGGGTCAAAAGTCAGCAGGCGTGCTGAGATATGAAAATCAAGCACAGTTAAAATTGCACTTCAACAGTAAGACAACAGCCCTGACCTGGTGGCGCGGTTGGTTGGAGTGCAGTCCTATACACCGAAAGGCTGCAGGTCCAACTCTCCGTCAGGGCACAATCCTAGGCTGCACATTCAATTCCCAGTAGTTGCATGTACGGAAGGCAACCGATGGATGCTTCTTTCTCACATTGATAGTTCTTTCCCCTTCTCTCTCTCTCTCCCATCCTCTCTCTCTAAAATCAATAAACAAATCCTCAGGTGAGGATTTAAAAAATAATAAAATAAGACAACTAAACCTTCAATCCTCTTTAAATTATGAACTGTGAATGCCAGGCAGTTGGAAGTCCAGAAGCTTCCATTTATTATTATTTTTTTCTTTTTCCCTTTTTCATATTTTCCTGCATCACTGGAGGTTAAGGTCTAGTTTGAAAGGCTGAGGGAGGGATGGCAAATGGTAGAGTGAGGGCTGGGATACAGAGATGCAATAAGTGAAGATTCTTCTCTCTCACTATCCATATTGAATTTCCCTCAAGTAAGTTAAATGTGCATTATGATTCAACTTCATTGTAACACTGTAACTAGTACAACTACCTAAAGCTTTTTACTGTGGGTATTAAGTGAGTATATATAAATTACCCGACATGTATTTTGTAGTCTGGGGCCTTTCCTTCTGTGTATTTGTCATGGGTAATTGAGAACAGATTGCTCATCCCTGAAAACCAGTCACTCTAGAATGAATCTTAAGTAATAAGAGCTGGAAGTTTCTTTAAAATAATCTAAACTGGATTGCTCAATTTATGGAGGAGGAAACTAAGCCAGGGAGGGGAATGACGTATCAAAGCTACACTGTGAGTGAGTGGCAGAGCTGGACAGGACCCCAACTCAACTGACAGCCAGTCCAGAGCTCCTCTGTTGCACCAGTCTGACCCTCCACAAGAGCCTGGCTCTGTCTGTCCAAGGAATAAGACACTCCCGTCCAACCCTAAGTCTATAAAACCTTTCTTAAAAATCATGCTCAACATTATGTAGTGAGCAGATTCTCTGGTTACTGTTAATGAAATACTTGGGAGGGGGGAGGAAGACCTTTATGAGTTTGGAGATTCAAAACTTCCTTGGAAGCTGAGAAATGCTGTGATCCTTGGCTTCATGGCTGTCTCCGTATTTGCTTCAATTCCCTCTTTGTCCTCAAATTCCACCTCAATAGTTGTTAAGTAAGTCCATTCTGCATGTTTCTATAAAGACTTCCTCCCTCAAACCCAATGCAGAGATAGGGCCCACCAAGACCAACACAACATAAAACATCCAGGCGAGTGGCACCCTCCCACGGCAATGGCGCAAAGACTGGTCAGAACCCAGTGTGGCTTCCCTGTGATGAATTCTCTAACCCAAAGAGAAGCACTTGATGTTTCTCTTGAGGATCTTGAGGAACATCACTTGAGCCTCTATGACCTCTGCTCAAGCTTGGATGTGATTGCCCTGAGGATAAGAAGAGCAAAACTGAAAGCTGCTCTCAGACTTGGAGTCTGTACTCTAGGTGGGAAGGCCTCTTTCCTGCTGGGCATGTAGCATGTTGGTTGACTGACTCATGGAGGCCAAACATCTGCCTAAAAGTGTGCCATATTTCCAGATGTTTCTTAGCATCCAGACACACAGTATACTCCAGTTACTCCTGCTTCTATCCAGTTGAACACTGAATCTCTGGTTCTACTGTCACATCCTTGCAAACATACTCTGGACATTCATGGGATGTGGGAATTGGTGGATTTACAAAGCACGAGCAAAGGGCTTTCATGTCAAGCAGAGGGTCAAATCCTGGTCCTCCACTGGCACAACCAGCAAGTTCCTTGTGACCAAGACCTCATTTGTGAAACAGGAACAATGGCAGCACCGTCCCACAGTCATTACACATTGCAGTAAAGCATGAAGGCCCCTAATAAATGGGGGATGACATGGTAGGTGTGCAAGGAGGGATAGGTGTTTTCCAGAACATTCAGGGAAGGCTCTGCCTTGTTCACCATTGTATGCCCAGCATTTAGTACATGACTGAGAGCTCAATAAGTATGAGTAATGGAGTGGATAAATGAGCACCTGAATGGTCTCTGATTTGTAGCTCTGTGAGTGCTTAGAAAAGTCCTTGAAATCCATGCTTGTAGGGAGAACTCAATTAATTAAGGCTCCAAGTTATACATAAAGATTTAGAACCACTGAAAAGCCTCTGTCCACCAGCACCTTCACTAAGAATTCACTCCCTTCCATCCTGCTGGCTCTCATGCCACCTTCCCTCTCCAGCTTCTAGCCCACAGGAGAGGGTGTGTAGGGGCCCTGTTACCTTCTCAGCCACTAAATACCACAGGCTCAGGCCCTCAGCCTGGATTCAGACAGCAATATGGGCATCTCTGCACCTCAATAGGGATTTACATTCTAGAAGGATCCCCGATTAGGAGCAGCTGACAGTCTCCCCGACCACCATAATATGTACATCATTATATTCATCAAGGCTTTTTATTCCCTAGGTAGTTGGAGTTCTTGAGTTTCAAAAATCTGAGAGCAAGAAATGGATTTGAAGTAGATGTAATGATAGTGACATATTTTTCCAAAATATATGGTCTCACAGGAAGTGACAATGAAGAAACTTGGGGGCATTTCAAACTGGGAATTATCATTTTCTATCCACTGTATATTTTCAGAATGTGAAATAACCAGAAAGTGGTGTTGTAGTAATTGTACGATGTAAGATTAATTGAGTCTTTTCTATGAACCAGGCATGGCTACAAGCATTTTATGAGTATTGACTCATTTTATGATCACAACTAGTGGCCCAGTGCATGAAATTTGTGCACATTAAAAGGGGATTAATTAGAGGAAATATTTTAATATTGCTATTTGCCCTTTCTCTATAATAGAAGTGTCAGAGATTAAAGAAAATTAGTAAAACGTATATGAAAACCTTCCTCCTGTCAGAGTCTGGGGTGCACCATGGAACCCATTCAACCACCCACGTGCACCTCAAAATCGCTCAAGACCCAAACCTGGACGGCCCCCCTTCATTGGGCTAGATCCAAACCCAGCCAGTCCCACCCTATCAAGCCCTGCCAGGTGGGGAGGTGCAGCCTCAGGTCCCCTGGGTACCAGGGCAGGGGGGTATGGCCTGAGGTCCCCCATCAAGCCCTGCTGGGTGGAGAGAGTGGCCTGTGATCCCCCAGCCTGGCGCCGGGGCAGGGGGCACAGCCTGAGGTACCCTGGCCTGGTGCTGGGGTAGGGGCCATGGACTGAGGTCCCCTGGCTCAGCACCAGGGTGGAGGGCACACCTTGAGGGCCCCCGTCAAGTCCCGCTGGGTGGGGGGCACAGCCTCAGGTCCCCTGGTCTGGGGCCAGGGCAGAGGGCATGGCCTGAGGTCCCCCGGCCTGGCACCAGGAAAGAGGGTGCAGCCTGAGTTCCTCTGGCCTGGTGCCAGGGCGGGGGGGGGGGGGGAGCAGCCTCAGGTCCCTGCTGATTGCTCCTTAAGGCTCTTTATGGGAACTTAGCCTCAGCTGTGGGTGCAAACTGACTGGAGTGATGGTCAATTTGCATATTTCCTCTTTATTATATAGGATTAGCCTCTGAGAAGTAAAGAGAAGTTACACAGACCACTCCAAGTTACAGGGTCTTTATATGCAGCACTGGGTTAAAAGAAAACAAATAGTATGAAAACCCAATAGACTTAACTTAAAAAGGATAAATGAAACAAAGAGAATTACAACAAAAACCAAAATTGTAGCATCAGAATGAAAATTCACATTGGTAGCACATAAAAGCAAAACGAGCCCGGAAAAAAATGAGCCAGTGAGGCAAAAAATGAAATGAAAAGATGTCTAAGAAGGCAGGAACATGTTGAAACCACAAACAACAATGTCAGAGCACACAATACACACAGAAGGCACAGGTTCTATTTGCATTATCTGTATTTATTGGGAACAGAATCAGTAAACAAAGATATTATAAATTTCCCTTGGCTGAAATAAAGCAAAACAATGACAAAAGATTGGTCAGTAAGATTAAAAAATCTCATTGTAATCTATAAAAATAGGAGAAAAAAATCAGTGAAAATAAATGTTTTCCTGGATTTAACCGGCTAAATTTCCTAAATAAGAATAACATTATTTTCAAGACAATTAATTAAATGTCTTTACACATATGAAACTTAGAGCTTCACCTCCAACCCTGTATCAAAACAAATTTCAAATAATTTAAAGAGTTAATTTAAAAATGAGTCATGTATAACCTTGGAAAGAACTGTACTGGTATTGTTTGTGTTTTTGAATGAGGAACATTTTTCTTTTCACTTAGAGCAAAAAGTAATGGGAAAAAAAATTACAAAAAGAAAACACCAATGGATTTGACTAATACCACTTAAAACTTATAACAAAAACAACATAATCACAATTTAAAAGCACAAAAGAGTAATATTTCTTGCAAAATACAGCAATGGCTTACTATTAAAAAAAAAGAATGTTAGAGATAGATATGTTGCATTTTAATAGGGAAACAATACTCACTTCGAGTACATATGAAACTTACAGAACAAAAAACACATACACTCCATGACCATTCCGGAAATGTCCACAATCCCTAATAATCATCCAAATGCAAAATAAAATGTGGCCATAATTTTGCTTACTAAATTGGCAAAACAAAGGAGGGAGCGGTTCCTTTCTTCACTGCTGGTTAGTTCCTCTTTGCAAGCCAGTTCTGCACTGGGAGCCAAGAATACTAATAGTCATCTGACCCACCCTTTCATTTCCTAGGAAGATATCCTGTGCAACAACCAAATAAGCCCCTCGAGGTGTATGCAGGGGGACTTTCACCAAGCAAAGAACACTCTATCTACATGGTGCTCAGCTGTCTTAAAAACCACCATCAACGTCAGTCCTCACAGGTGTTTGACCTGCTGCATTTGTGGAGAATGTTCCCAAGTTTAATTTTTTTAAACAGCTCCCCAACGATAATGCCTATTACTATCATTATCCCCACTGGAAGACATTGGAAGACAAAAAGGGAAGCTCAAGTCTGAGATAAAGGCCACAGAACTCTCAAAGCTCTTCTCTTTGCTGTTTGTTGGCTCGTTAGCTAATGTGCAGGCACCTCAGAAGTAGGAAATGGGACACATGATGGATCACTTGTGGTAAGAAATAAGAGGTGAAGGAAAGCCTGAAGCATGGTCTGGGAATCTCCCAACTTCCCACCCTCACCTGGAGGGCTCTAGGTGCACAGTGAGCACCCGAGTGGGTAAAGAAGAAAGTAAACAGGAGAAAAAGGAAGCAATACCAGCTGCCCAATCTACCTCCCAGGCTGGGGCAGACTCTGATCCCCCCAGGACTAGCAGTTCCTGGCTCAGACAGCTGCATTATAGTAGTAAATGCCACCCTTGCCATTTCAGGTCTATTGGTCTCTGAGCGTGCTCTGCCAGTACCAGGGACAGCGCTTCTTTAGTGCTCCAGACGCCAGCAAGAAAACCCCATCAGACCCTCCCTAAACAGAGCAAGTACCAATGTCTCCCCAGAGAGTCTGTGGGCGGTAAGGGGAAATTAAAAAACCCGGTCTCAGCTGCTCTCCTCGGCTGCTCCGAATCCACTGGCAGCACATTTACCAGACACCTCTTTCTTAAAAGAAATATTTTATTGATTTTCTACAGAGAGGAGGAGGGGACAGGGATAGACAGTCAGAAACATCTATGAGAGAGAAATATCGATCAGCAGCTTCCTGCACATCCCCCACTGAGGATGTGCTGGCAACTAAGGTACCTGCCCTTGACCAGAATCGAACCTGGTACCCTTCAGTCCGGTAGGCTGACGTTCTGTCCACTGAGCCAAACCAGTTAGGGCTATCAGACACTTCTTATTTAACAGAAGTAGTCTACTGGATAGAAGGACCCTTTCAAAAGGTCAGATCCTGGGTGCTTTCTTGAAACAAAGGTTTGTTGACCCGAAACCACACTGAGTGTTTTGGTTGGCATTCATTTTCAGAATCTAGGGGTGCCAGAGAAGGGTGTTAGATACCATGTGCCTGAGCTAATGATAAACATGGAAGTTAGTATTACCTGTTGTTTAATACAATTTTTTTAAAAATTACAGTGTGTTCCTCTTAAACTTTACATAACTCCTCATAGTCCTTTGCTTTGAGGAATTTAGTTTCAGATGGGGCTTTTCAGAAATAAATGTATTATGTTTTATTGGAAAAAAATAAAAGCAGCAGCAGCAGCCTAGAGAGTTGGTTTGGGGAGCTAATTCAGGTCTGGAAGATAAGACGTGTTTGGCTTTCGTGTGTCAGGTATTCACATGCTTTAAGGAAACTGGAGTCCACTTGAAGTACTTCAAGCTCACTTCCTGCTGGCTGGGGCCTCAATTCCTTGATCAGTTCCCTGGGCTGCTTTGCCTGTCCCTGCCCTGCCACTCATTCTTAGCCTCTCTCTGCCTTAGCTTCGGCCCCAAAGGAGGAGGCTAAGCTGATGGGCTCTGTAGAGTCGCCCCAATGGAGGGAGCATGTCCTTCTTTCCGTGCCCTTGCCTCCTGCTGAGCCCGGGTGTCCACTCCAGAGAAGGAGAGGTCTCCTGTGGGCGCCCTCTCTGCCGCTCTCAAATTCCCAACTCCACTAGCAGTCAACATGCCCTCCTGCCCCCATGCACAGATTCATCTGCAGTTGTTTATAGCTGTGGATCTTAGGAGCAGTATTTCTACAGGCAGCAATTTGTTCCGAATAAAAGTCAGTGTTCTGAAGTTGGTGAATGATTTCCTTTTGATGTTTTTAATAGGGAAAGATTCAAGGTTACATCTATAATAAAGTCCCTTGCCCCTGTTCATTGCACAGTCTAGTACATTTGCTCCAGGGGCAGACAACAGAGCTCCCCACTGCCAGGGGCATGCCCAGGGGCGGGGGCTGCTCTACCCACCAGCAGGGGGCTGACTGGTGGGGACTGCTTGTTTGGAGCTTTAGGGGGCATCCTGTGTGCACTAATCAGGGAGTAGGTACTCCTTAGGCAGGAAGCTTGCCATATTGTCCTATGGATCCAGCCCCACACACTGTGCCTGCATCCAGGAGGGGGTGTTCTGACGGAAGAGCTCATTGAATAACCAAGAGCTGCATCGGGTACATGCACAGACTTGACTGTGTGGGGTGAGGACGAGCAGCAACTTTACCCAGGCCTTCATCGTCTCAGCCCTCCTCTATGGCTTTCCTGAGCCTATCTGCTCTTCAACCTCATCCTATATAATAAAAGGGTAATATGTAAATTGACACTAACTGCCGAACCACTGGGAATGACTGGTCACTATGACACACACTGACCACCAGGGGGGCAGACGTTTAATGCAGGAGCTTCCCCCTGGTGGTCAGTGCACTCCCACAGGGGGAGCTCTGCTCAGCCACAAGCCAGGCTGACTGCTGCCAGTACATCGGTGGTGGTGGGAGCCTCTCCCGCCTCCTCAGCAGCACTAAGGATGTCCGAATGCAGCTTAGGCCTGCTCCCCACTGGCAACCACACATCCCTTGAGGGCTCCTGGGCTGCCATAGGGATGTCTGACTGCCAGCTTAGGCCCGATCCCCAGGGGAGCAGGCCTAGGCCAGCAGGTGGACATTGCCCGAGGGGTCCCAGACTGCGAGAGGGCACAGCTGGGCTGGTATGAGGGACCCAACCGAGTGCACAAATTTTTGTGCACCGGGTCTTTAGTTTAATATAAGCTCTAATATGCTACCTTCTGTGACCCAGGAAGTGCCTACATTGCCTTTCTCTGAACCTCTATTTCAGTGTTTGAGTATCTTGATCACTGAACATTTACCATATGCTCAGGTGTTTCGTGAGCATGTTCTGGCTCCTTGACTACACTGAGCATTACTCATGGCCGGCATCATGCCTCCTGCCTCTATGAAAACATTCCCCCTTTCCAGTACCGAGGACTCAAGTTGAGCTCCATAAGCATTTGAACAAAGTTGAACCATGCATAGGTATAGTGATAAAGAAATTTAAAACACACACACTGGTATTTGGGTGTCGGAGAGATCTGAATTCAGACCCTAGCTGATCCCTTTGGCTGCTGTGTGATGTTGGGCAAGCTAAATAACCTCTCTGACTTAATTTCCTCAACTTGAAGATGCACATATGTTTACCTTCTCATGGTGGGACAAAAGCTGAATCTTATAAAAAATGTCTGCCCTCTTCTCATATGCTTTTGACTCCCACAATCCCCACCATATTTTGAGCGCTGAAGAATCATTAGGAAGTTATTAATGCCATAGTGCACCGATGCATTGTCAATAGGAATTGCCAGTGCCTTCCCAATGACCTCATAGAGCCAGAATGGGGAACAGGCAGGCCTGAGCACTCACAAGCACCATTGCAGTCTGGCTGCCTATGGGGGCAGCACCCAGGGCAATAAGACCCTAGGCAACTGCAAGGACCTCCAGGTGGTCATGCTGCCCCTCAGCACACCAGGCTCCCCCTGGATGACAGGTGGGTATACCTGGGTGCTAGGCTGCGCATCATATGCTTATCGTTGGTTGCAAATCCCTCACCCCAACCCCCAGTTCTGACCAGGTTCCACATTAAATCAACTAACCAAGCAGCCAACCAACCAACCAAGGAATGTGCCTTTTCTCAAATTAACACAAAACAACAGACACACGATTGTAATATGATTGTAACAGTAAATTCACCAAGAAGTTACAGTATACCAGACACCACAAGAGAAGGGTTTTCCATGTATTCATTCCATCATACTCCCCTCAAATCCGTGAGGAAGGCACTGTGATTACCTTCAGTTTATGGACAAGGCGGGGGAGGCACAGAGGAGGTGAGTGACTTGTGCAAAGTTGGGGACAAAGAACCAGGTGATAACCCAGGAGGTCTGGCTTCTCCACCACATGTTCGTGAATGGTTCCAAAGAACCACAGCCGCCACGTGTGATCACTTGCCATGCGCATAAGGTACTTCAGATACTATGATTTCTGTATTTCAAAGGGGAGTTGGAGACTTGAAAAGTTAAGAGACTTAGTCAAGATCACACAGACAGAACGTGAGGAAGCAGGAATTTTAAGTCCAGCCTTTCTAACAGGCCATACTGCATCCCAAAAGGCAGTTTTCCCTTAGAAAGTGTGTGTGGGGGGGAGGGGGTGGGGGAAGGCAGAGGGGAAGAAGAGAGCTATGGAGGTTAATTACAAAAGAAAATGGTCCTGGCTCCCCTCTCCCCTCTCCTGAAGAGACACATTTCTCTCATTTCTCTGCTCTCTCCTCCAACATCTGCCAATTAAACAGAGCCTTCCAGCTCATTTTCTTCCGATGCCTCCTGTTCCCTGTTAAGTAAAGCCTTTGCGGTATTTCCCTCTTCCTCCTCTTCTTCCTCTTTCTCCTCTTCCTCTCAAGTCTGGGAGCCTAATGCTGTTCATTACCATCCCTGGAACCTCTCCAAGACAAGCACTGCTGGGAGAGGCCATTGTCTTGTCAGAAAAGTCCATTAAGGATGTCAGGCTCCCTAACAAATCAATCAGGCACCAGGAGGCCTTTCAAAATGATATCGTTTGCTATTCAAGCGGAAACAAATAACTATCCCAGGTGAGTGCAGGCTGAGGCAAGGGCCGTGTGCCAAATTGCACTAGGTCTCAGGAAAAGAGCTGATATTTCCCACACACAAATGTGTGCTTCCTTCTCCAATCCTAAAGCAAAGCAAAGCAAAACAAAACAAAATAAACCTTTTTCTTGACCCCTCTTTCCCCACCAACTAGTTCTCCTTTATAAGCATGCTCCTCAGAAGAGAGTGTGTCTGCACACACTGTGACTCCTTTCTTTCTTCCCATTTTGTCATTGCACCAATCAGACTTCCACCCTTCCCCTGACTCTATCCTTTTCAAGGTCATTAATGACCTCTGGTTGCTTTGTGCAATAACCCTTTATCAGTCCTCATCTGTAGGTAGAGCACAGGAGGTTTATCTCAGTGCAGTGGCTGATGCAATGCTGTGAGCACACTCCAGCAGTTCAGATCTTTCTGGCAAACCAGGAAGATGGCAACGCCCGCCTGAGCCCCTCCTAGAGCCACGTACACAGTACCCCGACCTCTATGATCATTGGCTCCCTAATAAGATGTTCCATGACTGGCCACCTCTGCTATAAATACTGCTGTACTTCCGCAATAAAATTAGACCTGTGTCACAGAACCTGGTCTCCGGAGTCGTGCATGGAAGCGTCCTAGCGCTAGGGGCTCCATCGTCCTCACCCCTGGGAGACCCCCTGCTTCACTCATTTTCCCTGACCTAGCAATAGAACTTGACCACTCTCGCTAATTTCTGTAACAACTAACTTCTGTAACAACCAATCCCCAAATCTCAGTGGCTGGAATAATAAACGTTTATTTCTCAACCGTGACACATCCCGATGTGTGTGTGTGTGGTGGGGCAGGAGGGGGCGCTGCTCCACATAGTCACTAGGGGACCAGTCCTCCCATCTGGAGGTTCCACTATCCCCTGGCACCACGGGGTCCCCCACGAAGAAGAGTGCAGGAGAGTCTATTGGCCAGGCCTGCAGAGAGCATGCATTATTTCCGCCCACATTTTCCTGACCAGAACTCTGTCAAACGGATGAACCAAACTTCAAAGGAGGGTGGGAAATATGGTCCAGTTATGTGCCCAGGACAAAAAGGAACTGATTTGGGAGCATCTACACTGTCCTCACTTTATTTCCAGATACCTCACTCTCTTGGCTTCCTCCTAACACAATGACCACTTCTTAGTCTCCTTGGCTCATTCTCTCTTCTATTGAACATCTTCCGATCCCACATCATAAAGACTAGCTATATACCCAAAATCCCTGATTTATTTCTCCAATCAGACCTTTCTCCCACACCTCAGACCTGAGTATCCAATTGCTTACCTCACATCTCCACGTGGATGCTAGAAGACACAGCATATAGACTATTCTAAAGGGAATGTCAGTTCTCCTTTCCAAACCCACTACACCCACAGCCTTTCCTAATTTGGGCCATGGCACCCCGACCCTTCCAATTGTTTAGGCCCCTGTATTTGGAGTCCTCTTAAACTCCTTTGTATCTCTCACACCTCAAACAGAATGCATCGAGAAATCTTGTCAGTTCTACCTACAAAACATACCCACCAAAAAACTCCCACTGCCTCTTGGCCCTGATGGAAACCACCAGCACCCCCTGCTGGCTCCCTGCAGTAGCCTCCTTGCTGGCCTTCCTGATGCTGCCCTGCTCTCCTGTAATCTGCTCTCCATGCAGGAGCCGCAGAGGTCCTAGCAGACCACCAGAGCATGTCACTCTGCTCGAAACCCTGCAATGGCTCCCGTTTCATTCAAATGAAAAGCCAAAGCCCTCCCCATGGTCCACAAGCCCTGCTGGATCTGCTTCACCCCGTGACCTCTCTGACCTCCAGCCTTTCCCTGGCCAGAAAAAAACACAGAGCTTGGCACATCTTAAGAACTCAATAATACTGTCTAAATAAATCACTAGCATTTGGCATGACCAAAAGTTACAGAGTGTTCACTGTAAAATAGCCAAGATATGCCACATGATTTTCCCAGGCTTCTGGTCAGGGTCTGTCACTCAAAAGCCTTCCTGGCCCCCATCTCAGGACAAGCTCTCAGGCTAGCAGGGAACTCCTCCATGTTTTGTCCCATTGCTCCTGGCTCACTGCAGCTCTCACTTGCCCCCCAACAAGGCCTGTGTGCTAGGCGTAGGGGCAGAAGGATGCCACCTTGACATGACCACAGCTTTTCCCCTGTGTCTCTGCTACTGGCTTTCTTTCTCCTTTAAATGAAACCCCTGGGGCTCACTCATCTTCCCATCGCCACTTCAAGAATTATCCCCACATGGATGCCTTTTCTGATGTCCCAACTGCACCTGGACCACACCGGTGTTTAAATGGCCAGTGGTCTTACGCGTGTCTCTCATGTCTGCTTCCTGCTCTGAG
>PVJC01033877.1:0-19129 GCA_004026665.1 Murina feae
CCCCTCACCTGCTCCACCATCCCGCCGTGGTCCCACTCTCATGGGGGCTCATTAGGGCTGTCAGCACCTCCACTGCTCCCCACTGCCAGCACCGCATCGCCGATGCCTGCCATGCTCCATGCTGCCCCCTGGTGGTCAGTGTACGTCATAGCAAGCGGTTGAACTCCCAGTCAAACTCCCAGTCAAACAATTTACATATTAGGCTTTTATTATATAGCACAGTACTACAGATATTCCCCATTTCCACTCCCTTTACCTCTTTCTCCAGTCCCTACCCACCCCAGGTCTTCAGTACCCTATTGCCCATATCCATGGGCTATGCAAATAATTCAGTTGATTTCTGCTCTTCATATACCACCTCATCCTCCAGCACACACACACACTTTTCTCCTATCTCCCCACACAAATTGGTTTGAAGATTTCTGCAAATCAGAATAGCATTAATGCACCTGTAGGCCAAAGCGTCCTCACACAGACTGGCAGAGATTGTCAGAGGCAGAGTACATTGCATTTTACATTAATGGGTCAGAGGCACTTCTACTTAAAATTGGTGAAGTTTGAGAGGACACACAGTATAGTCAATGGGACTGATCTGAGACTGGTGCCTGAGATCTCATATTTACTGACCCATTATATTGCATGAAGGAAAAACTGCTTTTCAAAAGTATATAATCCACATTGGAGGAGGAACACAGAATTTGCCTCAGGAGTGAGAGAGCGTGTGTGTGTGTGTGTGTGTGTGTTGGGGAGGTCCTGTTTAATAAGATGTCATATGGACCCTTTGGTGATACAAGCCAAAGCTAGGGTCATAGTCTGAAATGGGAGGATTTAGTGAAAGGGGGTCTAATTGCCTACATCATCAAGTAGAAAATAGGTCTTTATAGGGATAAAGAGATGATTCTGGTGGACACTTATTTTTGCTTTCTCTGAACAGAGCCCCACCCCCAGAAATAAGAGACAGAAAGGAAGTACAAGAGAGAATACAGAGATATTAGAAAACCAGCTTTAGAATTCTAATAGCTAACCTCTAATGTGTATTTACTGGGATCCTCCAGGCACCAGGCTAAGTAAGTGCCTTTCCCCATTTCCTCATTTCATCTTCCCAACAGATGTACGAAATAGGGACCATGAGTTTCCTCATTTTACAGATCTCAAAAGTGTGGTTTAGCATTATTAAATGACTTATCAAAGGTTTCCTAGTTACTAATGGCAGAGTTGGCATTCATATGTCATCCTAGTGTCCGCCAAATACAAGGGGGAAATTATGTGAACATTTAAAATCGGGGCCTACAAGTTGTTAGGTTCACTTAAGCTGAATAATAATGATAGTGCTGGTGAACAGTGACAGATACCAGGTACTTATTACATGACAAGCATTGTGCTAAGCACTTTACATAAATCAGTTCATTTAATCCTTATAATAACCTTCTGAGGAAAATATTTTTATTCACTCTCTTCTACAAATGAAAAAAAAAAATGGAGTCTTCAAAGTTAAGCACCTTGTCCAAAGTTACATAAGTAGGAAATAGAAAAACTGTAAGAGCAGTCCCCTGTAAAATACGCTCCACCATGGCCTGGAGCCACCAATATTAGGGTCTAAGGAGTTAGTTACCAGTAGGAGATTCCCTCAAGTCAGATGTGGCTCAGAATCTTTTGGAACCCTGATATTTTTTTAACAAACTAGAGGCCCAATGCATGAATTTGTGCAAGAGTAGGCTTTCCTTCCCCCAGCTGCAGGCACCAGCTTCCCTCTGGCACCCAGGACCCGGGCTTCCCTCTGGCTGCTGGCAGGCACCCAGGACCCGGGCTTCCCTCACAGCCCTGGCTCCATCTGAAAGGTCATCCGGAAGGATGTCCAGTCTAATTAGCAAACTACACTTTTATTATATATTTTATATTGCTCCCTATTTATGCTGGAAAAGTAAGCATTGGAACACTTATGCCTCACAGAATAGAAATATAATACAGTCAAGAAATACTTGGTGACTAAATGGATAGATGAATGGAGTCTAATCAGTACTTTTTCATTTTTTTCATTCTATAGCACTGTAAGTTCCATATCTCTATGATGAGTTGAATCCTTTCATGTAAGTATTCAATGCAATGAAATTTTTAATAAAAGGTAATCAATAAGAGAAAAGACTTATTTGTGCTTAGATAAATGGAACATGGAATAATCTAAAAGCAACTGGCTCTCACAAGGCCCTCATTGCTTAGAAAAAGAGTAATTGGCTGTGGGACTATGCATCTGGAAAGAATAAAAGTTAAGAATACCAAGAGAAAGAGTGTGGGAGCTAAAAGGGAATCCTCATTTTTTATATGTACTAGGTCTTTTTATATACTCTAATTTATTTAATCCTCACAACTATCCTGGGAGGCAGGTGTTATTATCTCTATTTTATTTTTTCATCTTTATTGTTGAGAATATTACAGATGACCCCTTTTTCCCCGCATTGCCCCCTCCACCCGGATCCTGCTACACCTCAAGACTTCACCACCCTATTGTCTATGTCCATTGGTAATGCATATATGCATATCAGTTCTTTATTTAACCTTTTCCCACTCCCTCTCCCCCTTCCCTCTGAGATTTGTCAGTTTGTTTCATATTCCCATGTTTCTGGTTCTATTTTAGTCATCAATTTATTCTGTTCATTATATTCCCTATTTGCTTATTTTGATTTTTAGATTCAATTGTTGATACATATGTATATACTTGTCCTTTTATTGTTCATATTTTTCTCCTTAATTTCTTCTCCTTCCTATTCAACCAGATCCTTTAACACTTTATAATACTGGTATGGTGGTGATGGACTCCTTTAGCTAAAAATTGCCCAATCAGAACAGCAAAAAGAAAAAATAATCCAAAAATATGAAGATAGTATAAGAAGCCTATGGGACAACTTCAAGTGTACCTACATTTGCATCATGGAGGTGTTGGAAAGAGAAGAGAGGGACCAAGGAATTGAAAACCTATTTGAAAAAATAATGACAAAAAACGTCCCTTACCTGGTGAAAGAATAGACATACAAGCCCAGGAAGCACAGAGAGTCCCAAACAAGAGGAACCCAAAGAGGACCACCCCAAGACACATCATAATTAAAATGCCAAATCTTAAAGACAAAGAGGTTTTTAATTATATACTCACTAGTATGATTATTAGATTAATTATTATCTCTCTAAATTTTGCACTCCATGAGAGCAGGGACCATGACTGTATTGTTCACCTCTTTATCCTCAGTGCCTACCACAGTGACTAATAGTAGATGCTCAATGAATATACAGTAAGTACTCACTTAACATCATCAATAGGATCTGCAACTTTAAGCAAAACAACAAATAATGAAACCAATTTTACAATCAGCTAATTGATATAAACGAGTTAAATTCATATAGCATCTCATTGATGCTATATAAACACAACAAGGACTTGCTGTTTTGAATGAATGGATGTGAATGAATAAATGTTGAATAACAGATATAGGTTATATAATCAATTTTGATGTAGAGACAGAGCAGCATTGATCAGATGTTCAAAACTCAGAGAGAAGGTAGGGGAGGAGAGGGGTGAGGGGTAGATATCAACCAAAGGACTTGTATGCATGCATATAAGCATAAGCGATGGATGTGGACAACAGGGGGTAAGGGTGAGGGCAGGAGTGGGGTGATGAGGGAACATTGGGGAGATAAGGACACATTTTTAATATCTTAATAAAGGGGAAAAATAAATAAAATGAAAATAATAAAAATAATCAATTTTAATCCCAAACCCACTAGAAATGATATAAGTCCCAGGGCTAGCAAAATGAAACATAGCTTGAAGAGATGAGAATGAATTAAGTAGAATGAGTAGGTTCAAGGTAAAGATGGTGTGAAATGATTCTAAAGCTAATATGAGCAAATAAAAGTTGTAGTTGGTGCAAGCTAGACCAAATTGATTGAGATTCATGTCAGAGAAATTAAGGTAGAAAATAAAAAAGTGACTCTGCTTGTGGAGTGAGACAGATGATGAACATAAACCAAATGAGTACCCTCTTACTTGGTCAAGTAGGCTGGTCCAGGAAATGTGGGATCAGAACTGTAGCAGACACACAAGGAGCCAGGAAAGTGGAAACCATAGTTAGTTACACACAATAGCCTTAAGGAGTTCTCCTAAGAAGCTACATTTTGTCAACAAGGTCTGTGGATCTTGGCCAGGTTTTTAGTTCAGCTCTTCCCTGATAGCCTCTTCTAGTCTTAAAGGGACCACATCCTTTGTTGAATAGGGTGGTAGTCATTGCCTAACTTCCTAAGCATCAGTTTTCTCCTTTCAAAAAGAAGAACACAATTTAATCTCAAAAGATTATTAGATTAGGATAATAGAATAAATGAGATTTCTTATAGGGTCAAAAGTGCCTCCTTATAAACACTTGTAAAATTTTTTAAATTTAAAAATCTTCCACATGACTCCACTTATTAAAAAATGGCTCAGGCCCAGCTACATGGCTGAATGGTTGAGCATCAACCTATGAACCAGGAATTCATGGTTTGATTCCCGGTCAGGGCACATGCCCAGTTTGCTGGCTCAATCCTCAGTTGTGGGGCATGCAGCCAGTCAATGATTCTCTCTCTCCCTCTCCCTTCCTCTCTGAAAGCAATAAAAATATAGGTTTTTTTAAAAAAATGGCTTAGGACACACAATATACACAAAATCTTTAGAAAATCTTGATAAAATTTGCAATCCCTATTCTAATTGACTCAGTGATATCCTAAACATCAGAAGATTGAGCAAACTGTAGAATTTAAGAATCTCTGAGCTGAGGGTTCCTTTGAGACTAATCCGGTTTACATTAGTAAGCTGCGAGAATGCTGGGGAAAATCACTGATTGTTAAGAACCTATGAATCTTTGCATCTTCACAGAATTTTATTAACTGGGTCTTGGGAAGACCACAGCTGGAATTCACTATCTTGTTGCAAGCTGTAGCAAAATGAAAATTTATTCCACATCCAAGTGTAACAGGAATAAAGCTGATTTCAGCCTGGGACTAGGATATAAACTCATGCATGTTTGGTCAAAAAATCATGCTGCATCATCCGGGTAATGAATCAGCCAAAGCTGATGAAAATCACATAAAGTTAATCTTCTAATTTCTTATTATACTCAAGTGGTTATATGGTCCTAAAATTCCAGTGTCTTGTTCTATTCTTTCCTATTTTACTGACTCACTGAATTATATAAAACCAGGATTCTTCAGAGAAATGGCTGACTCCAGAACCTGCCTGGAATATCTTCGTGCGCTAGAAAGCAAGGAAGCTATCAGCAATACTGCTGTCATATCAAAAGGCCTCAGGAGTCAACTTTAAAGGGGCTCCCACTGGCCTAATATAGGACAATTTGGGTACCGAAGGGAAAAAAATCACAATGATTTAATGGGACATATTAAATACATAAAAATTCATAAATTCATAATGAGCTCATAAAAACACATTAGTCACCATTGGAGCTTACTAGGAAATCAAATAGTTCTGAAAATTGCTAAGTAAAAGATAAGAATTAAGCACTTGTACTACCTTTCCTATAAGAACTGTATTTTAGGATAACCTCATAATTGATTAGGGAAATTTCTTTTTTATAGAATTCTAGTTAATAAATGCAGAAGAAATGATAGCATTGGAAAAAATCACCACTCTCTTGCCTTTAATGAAATAACGGATCTAGGCAATGATCATCAGTAGATGCTAAAATCATTAGGTTAAAGGTTGATGAGATACTTTAAAATGCAGGAATCAGGCTGACACCACCTGAACCCCACTGATCAATCTTAATATTATAAAAAGTGAGACACTAAGACATTATAGTCAGCCTTATGTGCTGCAATGGGATAAACACCACCAATGAGAAAGTCTTAACTTAAAAAGTGAACCTAAATCTTGTCAAATCTCTAAGGGGAAAATTATAGTAAGAAAACTGAGTTTTACTTGTATTTGATTAAGGAGTGAAAGAATAAAACAAATTTCACAGCTGAGGTCACTTGTCTGTCCCCACCCTCACTCCCCTAGACTCAGTCTGCCCCAAGCTCTGGAACAAATCCTGTTTTATGCATCAAGGAGAAATTAAGAAGCCTGAGTCCCATAACTCAGATGACTGCATGCAGTCAACCTGGTGCTGATCCTGCTATAATATTGTGCCTTATACTCCAGATGCAATTAATGTTTCCCACTTAGTCCCTTTGCTAACTCTCTATCTGGTTGATTTGCCTGTAGCCTCAGCTGCTCGGAAATAGGGCTCTGCTTTGCTCTTACCAGTATTCTGGAAGACTAGAGTCTTGACTTTGAATCACAAACACAACTACTGGGCCCCCACTCCCTATTTCTGACCACCTATTTGAACCCTTCTGTCTTGCCTGCTCTCAGGCTACCTGTTTTTAAGTTTTTGCTATTTTGTTAGATGATTCTCAACCTAGAAATATTGTGTTAAAAGTTGACCGATATTGTTAAAATTTGGATTAAATATCAGACCATGTATTGGTATTTCATAACATCTTGAGGCAAGTTGATGACATTATTCATGATTTGAAATGGAACAAAAGTAACATGTGAAACACTTGTTTCTGCCCCAGATCATATTTGGGGCAGCACCACCACAAGGATCCTCAACCTACGTTCCTTTGATAAGGAACAGTAGATTCAGCCCAGAAGTTTCCCAATTCTCTCCAAGCCTTGCGTCCTTCCCTTCGTTTTCTCTGTCACTGCTATGCCTTTCCAGCCACCACTTCCTCCTCCAGTCCATTCTACCCATGTTTTTTCCTCTACCTTCCTCTACCTTCCTTTAAAATCTTCAGTAACCATGTCAGTCTCCCAGCAGCTGCTTAGTGCTTTGTCTCCCCTGGCTATGCCCTTCTTCTTCTATTTTTTTATGCTTTTTATTGTAAAGGAAAACAGATAAGGAAAACCACACAGATGTAACAGATGCATGGCTTAATGAATTCATATAAAGCAAAACCTTTTTAACCATTACCATGTCAAGAAACAGATTTTTGTCAGTTTCCCCAGAAGCCCCTCCCATGTATACTGCCCACATTACAAGCCCCTCCCTTCACCCATTCATAACTATTGTCTAGATTTTTATAGTAAACACTTCCTTGTCTTAAAAAGACAGTTTTATCACCTAAATGTGAATCCCTAGAGACTATATTTTAGTCTTGCCCATTTGAAAAACTAGATGTCTTTTAATCTCTTTTACTCTAATACCCCTCTTCTCTTTTCCTTATAATTTACCTGTTGAAACACCCGAGCTATTTAGCTAATGGAGTTCCCCATGCCAGATTTTGCGGATAGGTATGCCAATTAATTGGTTATGTTAATGAACTTAACTTTGCCTTCCTCACTATGCCTCCAGTCTGCTCCAGCAGGCTTGCAGCTACCGGAGCTCTGTGGGAACTTTCCTCACTCCACTCTCCAGCGTGACTGATGGAAAGAGCCAGTTCCCCTGCTCCCAGCTGCTCCCACCAGAGCTCTACCCGGGGGTTTGGCTGTATAGCTAATGTCTGGAGCTCATCCGCCTCCAGTGCCCACCTCATTCTTTCCCTCCGTCTTGATAGCATGTGCAGTTTGATTCCTGAGACCTGGAAAAGTAGAAACTGAAACATCCAGAATGTCATTTCAACTTGGGGGTTCAGGGAACCTCATTCCCTCTCATTGATGGCTAATTTCTAGGGGTGCACTCAGGGGATGAAGTAACATACAAAGCCCCAGTTGAGTTCCTAAGTATGGGGCATGTGGTTAGGATCCTAGGTGCTTGGTAACCTTTAAAGATATTTTGTATGTTTAAATATACTTTATAAAACTTAAAAGAAAAAAGGGTTAAAATCATAAATGTAACAACATTTTAGTCACACTCTGGGTGAAATGGGTTTTTTTAGTCCCACCTTGAACCCTAATCAAATATAGCACTGTTTCTATGAGAAACCAATTCCAAACATGCCACTTACAAAATGTGGTAATAGATCCTTTTTATAAATTTGAGGGTTGCTGCCCTAGCTGGTTTGGCTCAGTATCTATCAAGCATTGGCCTGCCGACTGAAAGGTCCTGGGTTCGATTCCGGTCAAGGGCACATGCCCAGGTTACAGAATGATTCTCTCTCATCATTGATGTTTCTATCTCTCTCTCCCTCTCCTTTCCTCTCTGAAATCAATAAATAAATAAATTTGAGGGTTGCCCATGAGGTCAACCATAACATTTTAAATTCTGGTTTATGTAAGCAGCAACCTGAAATTATCTTCTTGAAGTGTTCTCCTCAACCTAAAAAACCATTTCCTTGTCTATGTTATCCAAATAACAGAAAATAATGAATCTCTTTCTGTTATGTAAAAGGAAGGCGAAGAGGATTATTGCTTCAGGAAGCTAATGTCGAAAATCTGACCACTATAAAGAAAGTAACAATACTAATCCCTAAAAGCTCTAGAAGCCAACACCGTTCTTATAGACACTAAGCGTCTCTCCAAGGGAAACAACCACTCCCCTCAAACCTTCTAAATTCCCAAGCAATATATGAAATTATTTAGGAGTTAAATACGTATCAGTGGCAGCTGGGAAATTTTTAGATTTTGAAATGTGATATTCTCAGTTTCCTTGCATCTGATTAATAGTCTCCGTTCCACTTCAAAACCATCACATCAAAGATAGAGGCAAAATGTAATAATAAAAAAGATTGATTTCATTCTGGAGCCCCATGGTAATGATTCTTTAGTTTCTTAGACAAATTACAAATTAAATTGGGTCCAAGAACACCGATTCATTTTTAAGACCTTTCAAGTAAGCCAAATATGGATAGTCAGCCAAGACTCATTCATACTCAGATTTCTAGGACACTGATTTGATAATATATGTTCCTTATAATTCAGGGGTCTACTGAGGTTTGAGCCTCAGGTAACATAGCGGCACTTTAAAGTACCACGCTTTTGAATGCTATAGCAACAGAATCCACTATCTTATTTAAATAAGACCCAGGGGATATTCTGGAGGTTCCTATATTTCTAAATTTTCACTACAAGTTCTAGCTCTTTTTAAGATTCTTGTAATGTCAGAAGGGAGCTAAAGACTTTAGACAATCTAGTAAGATGCAAAATTTACGATGGGAATACTAGAATGTTCAAGAGAGAATATTAGGATGGAAAAATACATGTTATGCTCTTCCTATCTTGTAGTGTGCTATTATAACAAACTAGGGGCTCGGTGCACAAAAATTTGTGCACTAGGGGGGGTCCCTCAGCCCGGCCTGTGCCTTCTCGCAGTCTGGGACCCCTCAGGGGATGTCCACATGCTGGTGTGCCTGGCCAGCCTGGGTGAGGAGCTGATGGTTGTTTGCAGGATGGCCAAGCCCCCCAGTAGGGACCCTCACCCCATTTGGGTGTGGCCAGCCTGGGTGATGGGCTGAGGGCAGTTTTTGGGCTACCCACAGTCCCTTCAGGGTTTGGGTCCCTACTGGGGTGCCTGGCCAGCCTGGATGAGGGGCTGATGGCTGTTTTCAGGCTGGCCACAGCTCCCATTGACCCAAGGTCCCAGCAAGGCTGGCTGGAAGCAGGTTTCTGGGGTTTATTTATCTTCTATAATTGAAATTTTGTTGCCTTGAGCAGAAGCCACAGCCTGCCTAGGCAGGCAATGAAGTCTCCTGCTTGCTTCATCTCTGTGGCTTCTATAATTGAAACTTTGTTGCCTTGAGCAGAGGCCACAGCCAGCCGAGGCAGGCAGTTTCCTCCATCGCTGGGGCAATGAAGCCTCCTGTTTGCTTTAGCTCCCTGGCTGCCAGCTGCCATATTAGCTGGGTTAATTTGCATATCATCACTCTGATTGGCTGGTGGGCATGGCTTGGCTGGTGGGCGTGGCTTAGGTGTAACGGAGTGAGGTTAATTTGCATATTACTCTTTTATTAGATTAGATAATACAAAAGTATAGATACCTAAAAGACTATTTGGCATGTCTATTTAATATTCTCATCCATAAATTGGAAGAAAAACATTTGGCATGTGTATTTAATACTCTCATCCATAAATTAGAAGAAAAACATTTAGTAACTTAAATGAGTTACCTACTTTGTGATCAACAGAAGTGATATGATGTTTATATCAAAATATATAAGAAGGCTTCAAAGCTAATAATTATATTAAAAAGTTAACAAAAACATATTTTTCAAATATTTACATAATCTTGCACATAATGATTAAAAATACATACTTATTTTAATCACATATTGAATAGTTATTAAAAATTTACCCTAAAACAGGCAATAAAGGAAGTCTCAGAACACACCAAAGAATCAAAATCCTACTGACCTCATTAGAAATAACAAAAATAAGTTTAAAACATATATTGTAAATGAGAAACATTTCTAAATGACTCATGGGCCAAAAAGAAGAAATCGATGGAACTAGAGAGCATTATGCTAAGTGAAATAAGCCAGTCAGAGAAAGATAAATATCACGTGATCTCACTCATTTGTGAAATATAATGAAGAACATAAACTGATGAACAAAAAGAAGATTCAGAGACAGAGAAGCATTGATAAGACCATCAAACCTCAGAGGGAAGGTAAGGGAGAGTGCGGGTAAGGGGGAGAGATCAACCAAAGGACTTGTATGCATGCATACAAGTCTAATCAACGGACACAGACACCAGGGGGGTGAGGGCATGAGTGGAGTGGTGGGAGCAATGGGGGGATGAAGATACATATGTAATACCTTAATCTTTATTGATTAAGGTATTACATATGTATCTTCTTTTTTAAAAAAAGAAGAAATCATAATGGAAATTAGTCAGTGTACAAAACTTTGAAAACACTATGCATCATAAACCAGAAGGATATAGCTACAGCAGTAGTTATAAATAAATTTATTCCTCAGATACTTATCTGAGAAAAAAAGATTTTTTAAATTAGTATACATGTTGTATAACTCAAGAAGTTAGAAAAATAAGTAAGTAATAAAGATTGCAGAAGTTAAATTTTTTTAAGTATACTAAAGATGAAAAACAAAACCAAAAACTTATTCTCTGGAAAGGCTAATGAACTTTAAGAAAAGACTTGGCAAAAACTTTAGGCTCCTCCAACACACAGCTGATTTTATCCTCAGAACATTTTATGATATCTATAAAGCCTGTGAAATGTATTATAAAGCCCACTATATAAAGATTAGAGTTTCAGATCCACTCAGGAGAGGATTACAAGAGTAGCTACGATGCATTCATTCAAACAATTGAAGAAAGGATTGAGAAATAGATGAAACTATGAAGAGTCTCATCAGAGTTGAAACACACACATATACCCCTTTAAATAATAATTCTAAAATTAAAAATATATCTGAAACTAAAAGATGTAAGGGTAGGGGAAAATAATCAATATATTTAAATGATATGGTTGGATTATCTAAACTAATAAAAGCGTAATATTTAAATTGACCATTTCTTCAGGACGCCTAAGCCACCCCCACCAGCCAATCAGAGCGACTATATGCAAATTAACTCAGCCAACATGGAGGCCGCCACTCACGGATCTGAGTAAACAGCAGCTTCCATTGCAGCAGGAGTGAAACTGGAACTGTTTGCCGCCCGCTCGGCTTATCCTGGCTCCAGGCAAAACATATTTGCAACAAAGTCTCAATGATAGCCAGCAGCCCTGGCTGACTACTAAAGGTAACATTGTCTCATTATAGAAGCCGTGAGGTGAAGCAGAGAGGAGGTTTCGTTACTAGGCCTCAGCTTAAAGGAACAGTGCATCAATTATAGGAGATTAAAAAAAAACAGAAACCTGCCTCCAGCCAGCCTTGCTGGGTGGGACATTGGGTCAATGTGAGCTGTGGGCAGCCTGAAAGCCTGAAAGCGCCAATCAGCCTGTCACCCACGCTGGCCACACCCCAATGGAGTGAGGGACGCCACTGGGGGGCTTGGCCAGCCTGCAAACAGCCATCAGCCCGTCACCCAGGCTGGCCAGGTACCCCAGTAGGGACCCAAAATCTGAAGGGGCTGTGGGCAGCCTGAAAACGGCCCTCAGCCCTTCACCCAGGCTGGCCACACCCCCATGGGGTCAGGGTCCCCACTGGGGGGCTTGGCCATCCTGCAAACAGCCATCAGCCCCTCACCCAGGCTGGCCAGTCACGCCAGCAGGGGGACATCCCCAGAGGGGTCCAAGACTGTGAGAGGGCACAGGCCGGGCTGAGGGACCTCCCGAGTGCACAAATTTTTGTGCACCGGGCCCCTAGTCTGTATATAAAGAACTAATAAGAGATACTAGCAATGTTACTGTATAAAGATTAATATAAAAATCTATTATATTCGATACACAAGCAGCAAAGAGAATATATGAATTAAAAAGGAGATAAAACTTTTAAGGTAGCAATAAAATTATAAGATACCTGTGATGGTTAATTTTCTAAGTCAACCTGGGTGGGCTAAGGGATGACCAGCTAGTTGGAAAACGTTATTTCTGGGTATCTTGAAAATATTTTTGGTAGATTAGCATTTGATTTGATAGACTGAGTAAAGAGACATGCTTTCACCAATATGAATAAGCATCATCCAATTGATTGAATGTCCAAAAGCAAAAAAAGGGCAGGAGGGCAAATTCTTCCTCTTCTTAAGCTGGAAGGTCCATATTTTCCCTACCCTTAGATATTGGATGGAGTTCTTGGTTCTTGGGTCTTTGGCCTTTGGCCTTGGACTAAGATTTACACTATCAGCTCCCTCAGTTCTCAAGCCTTTGGACTGAATTATATCACTAGCTTTCCTGGCTCTCCAGTTTGCAGACGGCAGACTGAGGAACTTTTTGGCTTCCATTATCATAAAAGCCAATTCTAGCAATAAATCTCCACTTATATTTATATGTACATCTATATCTATATGTGTCTTATTAATTCTGTTTCTCTAGAGAACCCTGACTGATACAGTATCTGGGAATAAATCAAACAATATTTGTACAAGACCTTAAGAGAGACAGTAATAAAACTTTACTGAAAAGCAAATGAAGTTTAAAAAGACAGTACTATATCATGTCCATGAAAGGGAAAGCTCAATGTCATAAAGATACCAATTCTCCTAACTTAATCCTTAAAGTCAATGCATTTCTAACAAAAATCCCATAAAAATTGTTGTGGGATTTTATAAATTGATTCTAAAATTCATATGGAGGAGCAAAGAGCCAAGAAAAGTTGAGAACATTTATGAAGAAAAGCAAAACAGAAGGAACTTAATTTACAGTTTGTACTATAGAACTTGAGTAGTTAGGACAATGTGGTAATGATGCAGAGACAGACAAATACTTATAGCCCAATGTAACCAAAGAGAAAACCATAAAACAAAGCCATAAAAATTTGATATACAACAGGAGTAACAACATTACATATCATGGGAGAAAAGATGGACTATTCAGTAAATGGGGTCAGTTTTCTTTGGAAAAAAATCAATTCCTGCATCCTGCCACACACAAAAATAAAATCCATGTAGATTTAAAAATGTAAATGTGAAAATTAAACCCAAAAATTTTTTATAAGAAAAGAGATAAGACTGTCTTTATGACATCAGGGTAGGGATTTCTTTAACAGGACTCAAAACATACAAAAACATATAGAAAAAGAATAAGTCTGACTCATTGAAATCTAAAATGTATGCATTCTATAAAAAAATACAAATTACAGAATGGGAGAAAATATTTGCAACTCATACCAAAGGATTTATATAGAATACTAGAGGCCCATTGCAGGAAGATTCCTGCAAGATAAGGCTTCCTCAGCCTATTCCTGCAAGAATAGAGCTTCCTGAGCCGGAGCGAAGCAGAGAAGTGAGCGAAGCCCGCCAACGCAGGCTTCTCTCCGTTCTCCGCTGCCTCGCTTCCTCCCATCTCTGCTGCCTCAGCTCCCTCCCTTCTCTGCCATTCACTCCCTTTTGCAGCACTTGGCTTCCTTCTAGGCTGTCTTCAGTCTTTGCTCCGAGCTTGAGTATGCAAAATAACCACCATCTTGACTGGGTTAATTTGCATATCACCATTCTGATTGGCTGGTGGGCGTGGCTTGACTGGTGGGTATGGCTTGGGTGTCTCATAGTGAGGGTTAATTTGCATATTACTCTTTTATTAGATTAGATATATCAGAATTACAGATCAGTAGAAATCAAATAGGAAAACAGGCAAATAATAATAGCTAATATGTGTTATGTACTTATATCATGCACTATTCTAATTGCTTTACACATATACCTTCATTTAATCCTTAAAAACATGAGTTGGTTAGTCACAGAAAAGGAAACCTAAATGGTTGATAAATTTATGAAAATATACTCAACCTTACCAATAACTATTAAAATAATAAGATTAAAATAACAAAATAACAAAATTAAAGTAACAAGATATTTCCTAGCTATTAGATTGATAACATTATAAAATTTGATGAAGATTTAAAACAATATTAACTCATACCACTGGCAGCACATTATTACAATTACTTTCTTATTTCAATTCTTTATTATTGAAAGTATTACATATGTCTCATTTTCCCCCCTTGACATTAGTACAATTACTTTGGAGAGCAATTTGTCAATATCTGATAGAGATAAAGATGCACAATTCTACTTCTTTATATTCCCTAGATCAACTTTTGTATGATGAACAAGAATTGTCACTGCAGGAATAGCAAAGAGAAAAAAAATCCTAAATGTCCATCAACAGGAGAAAAGATAAATTATGACATATTCATACAATGGAGTTTCATTTTACATTGGTGAAATGAATGAATACAGTTCTGTGTATCTGATTAGATGAATTCAATAATTGAGTGATAATAAAAAAAAGCAAGTTGCAAAATGTTAAATACAGGAAGGTACCATTAGTAAGGCTTAAAACCTGTAAAAGAATATTGTTTTTGGATACAGTCATCGGTGTTAAAAGTACCAAAAAATACATAAGAATGAAAAACATCTTATTCAGGATCCTGGACTGCTGATGCACAATTCCACAGAACATAATTCACATTGTATTCCAAAAAATTGTATTCCTGGGAGAGGCATTCACAGACTGGAAGGGAGAAAGAAGTGTCCAAAGGGCTTCAATTTTATCTATAACATTTTATTTCTAAAAAAAAATAACTAAATAAAAAGAAATGTAGAAAACAAGGAAAAACATTCAGATTTGATAGAACTGGGTGGTGAGCACATAGGTGTTCATCATGTTTTTCTCTATACTTTTCTGCATTCTTGCAATATATCATAACAAAATATAAATGAGTATGGGGGGAGGCACTTGTCCAGCAGCACAATAGCTTAAAACCGAGCCAAATTGTGAAATAGGCAGAAAGAGCAACAGTGAGTTGGGGAGTA
The DNA here is from genome assembly GCA_004026665.1 of Murina feae. Classification (NCBI taxonomy): domain Eukaryota; kingdom Metazoa; phylum Chordata; class Mammalia; order Chiroptera; family Vespertilionidae; genus Murina; species Murina feae. Next base: position 15,333 of record PVJC01033877.1, read on the forward strand.
CTCATCATTGATTGAATTAATTAAAATATTTTCCTCTTGATTTTCTTCCAGGAACTTTGTTAATTTCATTCTTCCTATGCATACTACAGTCCTACAGATCCATCCTTGCAACCCAGATGCTTTCAGCCTGGGTGTTCCCAAGACCTCCCCTCTTCTGGCCTGATCCTGCCTTTCAATAGTTAGAAAAAAAAGTGTTTGAGTCCTCATTCCAAATACTTCTGGAAATTTCTTGGTCTTTCCCACAGCTAATATTTATCGTGCACTTAATTACACGTCTGGCATTGTTCTAAACACCTAACAACCACTATCTTACTCAATTCTCACACACAGCAACCATCTGAGATAGTTCCATTTTTGTCCCCCACTTCTAAGAAGAGGAAATTGAGGCTTGGAAGGTTAATTGATTTGCTCAAGACCACATTGCTAATAAGTAGTGGTCCCACCTGTCCAACTGTATTCCCTGTTTCCCGCCATGTTTTACTTATTTCTCTTCCCTTCCCCTCTTCTCTCTCTCTCATTACTGTCACCTTCATTCCTCCTTACTTCATCTCCACCTAACCCCCATTTTTCAAAGTCAACCTTTAGTATAATGAGAAATTAAATTATTGGTTTATTCTTCCCTTTCAAACAATACCCAGGGCTGGGGTGAGGGATATGTGGTTCACCATTCAAACTCAAATAAGTCATTAAGACATTTTCCTAAACAAAGAGGCATCTCCTTGGACATGAATAATGCCCAGTTCTTGATGCAGAAATGTCTGTGGTTGGCTCTTGTTATAAACAGAAACGTTTTCTTTTTCCTCTCACCACACTGGTGCCTCTGAGATTTATTACCCTCTTTATTTCACATGATTTGCATCACTTGATTTTATGTACCTGATTTGAAAGTCTGAAATTAAACAACAGTTTTCTCAAAATAAAGCAGACTCCATAAAACCACTGAACCATCTACCTAATTCATGGTACAGGTTGAATTGTGTGCTGCCTCCTCAAATTCATGTGAAAGCCCTAAACCCCAGTACCTCAGGATGTGACATTGTTTGGACATAAAGTCATTAAAGAGGTAATCAAGTTAAAATGAGGTCATTAGGATGGGCCTTAATCCAATCTGACTGGTGTTCTTATAAGAAAAGGAAATTTGGATACAGACATAGAGGGAAGACAATGTGAAGATACGAGGAGAAAAAGCCCATGTGCAAGCCAAAGAGAAGCCCAATACAGATCCTTCTCTCATCACCTTAAGAAGGAAACAGCCCTGCCAAACTCTTGATCTCAGACTCCTGGCCTCCAGAACTACAAGACAATAAATTTCTGTTTCTGAAGCCATCCAATGTGTGGCACTTTGTTTTGGCGGCCCTCGTAAACTAATCCAACTACATAGCACAAATGCTTCAGCTTGGAATTCAGAGGCCTCCAAGATGTGGTCTCAACTGCTCTCTTCAGTCTTATCTGTCCCAATAGCTCTTCCACTACATGAAGCTCCAAGCAAACTGTTCCACTTACTGTTCCTATACTTAGCTCCACCCCCTAGCACTTGCACACCCTTGTTCGGGCTCTGCCCTCCTACCAATCCTTTAGTGTCAACCTCAATTGCCACCTGTGTCATAAAGATGGTCCTGAGTCACCCACCTAGAAACTCTGAGATCAACCACACAGATCTGGGTTTGAATCTAAACACTGCTTACTAGCTGTGTAGCCTTGGACAAGATGCTCAACTCAGAGTTATCCATGGGCATGAGAAAACATACCTACTTCATAAGGTAAGCACTGTGAGGACTGAGAGAGATGATGCATAAAAGGCATTTAGCACAGATCCTGGCAGAGAAAGCATTCTGAAAATGCAAGCTTTTGTTATTGTTATTTTATTATCTAAACCCCAGTGACATTTTATATAAAGCTGTCTTACGCCACTTACTACATTCTATCTTCTCTTGTTACTGGGATTAATCAGTTAAATCACTATTGACTTAAAACAATCATTCACTATCTCCTGCAGAATTAAAAGAGAGCTATCAATCTGTCAGTCTCACTGTGTACTGGACAGGTAAGGTTTACACCCAAGAGGAAAATTCAGCTTCAGGCTCCACACCTGGTGATGCCCTTCTATCAGTTCCTTTGAGTGTCAACTCTGCCACCCTTCTCCCTATTCTCCCACCCCAAGGGACCCGCAAGCTTTGGTTTCTTGGAGTCTACCCAGTAGATTTTCATAAGCAGAGTTACCTCTAACAATCTTTGTATTACAGTCCTTTGCCGATTTAGAACTCTATTATCAGACAGATCTGGGCTTTATTCCCTATGTCACTGTTGTAAACTGTGTGACTGAACTTAGAGGCACATTATTTGACTGCTCTAAGATTCACATGCCTTATCTGTAAAATCCTACAAAATAAAACCCTAATATGCAAATAGGCCAAACAGCAGAACAACTGGTCACCATGACATGCACTGAACACCAGGAGGCAGACACTCAACGCAGGAGTTGCCCCATGGTGGTCAGTGCACTCCCACAGGGGGAGCGCTGCTCAGCCAGAAGCTGGGATCATGGTTGGCAAGTGCAGTGGTGGTGGCAGGAGTCTCTCCCACCTCTGCAGCAGCACTAAGGATGTCTGACTAACAGCTTCAGTTGGACATCCCCTGAGGGCTTCCAGACTGTGAGAGAGCACAGGCTGGGCTGAGGGACGCCTCCCAAGTGCATGAATTTCATGCTCCACCAATGGAGCAAAGAAAAAAAAAAGCCTCTATTATTCTGTGAGCAACAAACCAAACTGGGTTGGGGGTCTCAGACAATTCACTCATATGATTTCAAAGACATACAGAAACTCCCAGATTGGAGAGGGCTCCCCTGAGGGCTCCCAGATTGGATAGGGTGCAGGTCAGGTTGAGGAACGTCCCCCTCCTTTACCCCCTCCCACTGCCCCCAGTGCAAGAATCTTCATGCTCTGGGCCTCTAGTTATCTAGATAAGAACAAGCTGCAGATAGAATGCTAGGAAGCTAACAAATAAAATGAATTCAAATTTTCCATATTCTCTTTGCTCTTTGTGAAGGGAACCAATGAAAAGCTTTGAATAAAAAATTCACTGGTTTATTTTATATGCATTTCATATTCAGTTAGGAGAAAATATAACCACTTAAAATTTTAATAGTTTTTTCCCCAGGTGATAAAGAGCAGATCTGTTAGCATTAATTAACCTCCATTTTTAAATCCTTTTAAAAAATATACCTAGCATTGTCAATGCACTTTTCCCACCACAGGGTTTTAAGAGCGAACATTTTTTTTCCATTTTGAGCTCTTTTAATATGAGCTAGGACAAAGAGAAGAGTGATAAAGTTCCACAAAATGAACAAAAATGAATTTTTCCTGGTTTCCAATAGTATCCCTAAACTCAGAATAAATAAAAATTATAACCTAATCCCTAAATAGTGTCTTTTTTTTACATGTTTTTTAAAATTTTTTTTCATTTACATTTTACATTAAATATTATTTAGTATTGGTTTCAGGTATATAGCATAGAGTGGTTAAACAATCACATATTTTACAAAGTGTTCCCCCTGAGATTTCTTTCTAGTACCCACCTGGCACCATACATAATTATTACAATACTAGGGGCCCGGTGCACAAAAATTTGTGCACTCGGGGTGGAGGGAGTCCCTCAGCCCGGCCTGTGCCCTCTCACAGTCTGGGACCCCTCAGTGGATGTCCTATGATGGCCCCAGTCTGCCAGGCGCCTTTTGTGTGTGTGTGTGTGTGTGTGTGTGTGTGTGTGTGTCATCACTGGGGACCTGCCCCCAGCCGCAT
>PVJC01033878.1:0-19128 GCA_004026665.1 Murina feae
GCTCCACCCCGGGTGTGTTTGCTCAGCAGCAGGGCCCCACCGAGGAATCCTGCACCAGCGTCTGCCCCTGGCTCGCCACCCAACTCTGCGCCAGGTGTGTCCCCTCAGCAGTGTGGGCCCACCAGGCGTGTGCAATCGTGGGCCCTCCGGTGAGAAACGTCCAGGCCTGCACTCACCAGCCCTCCCACCCCCCCGTGCACGAACCCTGAAGGGGCTGTGGGCAGCCTGAAAATGGCCCTCAGCCCCTCACCCAGGCTGGCCAGGCATGCCAGTGGGTGGACATACCCCCCCCCGAGGTGTCCCAGACTGCAAGAGGGCACAGGTCGGGCTAAGGGACCCCCACCCCCTGAGTGCACAAATTTTTGTGCACCGGGCCCCTAGTGTATATATATATATATATATATATATATATATATATATATATATAGTCTCCTCTGTTTAATCAGTGGAACCAAAATTCAGGGGCTGTTGGGTTGGGGTTAGGGTTAGGGTTCAGGTCTTGTGTTGCTCAATTTTCTTCAGCCCACTCCCTGTGTTGGGTCCTTTGTGTCACTGTTCCTCAGATGTGAGGGTGCACCACCACACCACTGTCCCCCCTCAATCTTGTTAAAATGCAGACCCTGGGTCAGCAGGTCTCAGGTGGGTCTGGAGGCTGCTCATGTCTAACAAGCACCGGGTTCTTGCCAATGGCCCTGGCCCGTGCCCCACACACCAAGTAGCAAGACCTTATGTGGTACCTGTGACTCAAGCTCCACGAACCCATTCCTTTGCTATGGAAGCAACATGCTTGTCCACGACATGCAAAAAAAATCCCCAGAAAAAGCTGACGTGTCCCAGGCTCTGCATTCTCCTGCTTACCACACTGTCTAATTCCTGATCTAATTATAAGGCAACAACATAAAAACATTAAAGAATGTTTACTGATGCATCGGGTTCATTATCAAACAAAAACTTTGCATTTCCTGAGAAGTAGAGCCTAAAATTTTGGAGATACACCTGCTGTGCAAGGAAGATTAGATTAGGAAGGGGATTTGCCGAGCTTCTCTGAAGTGTGCGAGGCTGGGTTGAAGCCAAAGTCACCGTAGCCTCAGTGGGTTTTGATTTTACTTCCGCCTGAGGAGGGCTGATGCAACCTGGGATATCTTCATGGCAGTGATTAGTGTGTACGCAATACAGTATTGACTCTGCAAAACCCCTAGGACCGATGTCAGGTTTTCCAAATTGAACTCCTGTTCGTGCATGTAGAACCAACTCATGGTCACACAGCTACTCCTTCATGTCTCAAAAAATGTTTTTATAAAATATGTACACTTCAAAGTCCAAAGAAAATAGGAAACATGTTTCCATACCAGCGTCAGGACTCTATATTAAGCAAGTAAAAGTTGTAAAGGAGTGTCCATGGTCAGTGTCACTGGATAAGGTGAGCACACCCTTTCTACAGCACACTTAGTAAACAAATAGTGAGTTAACTCAAATGTCCCAGGATAAAAACAATATTCCGTTGAGTTAGCAGCAAGCTCTTGCCCAGTAAGACATCTGCAGGGCGAGGAGCACACTGTCTTCCATAAAAGCAAGACTTGCCTTGAGCCTGCCTCAGAGACCGCGAGTGGGTGCTTGGGAAGGACCACTGATGCTGGCCAAGAAGCTCATGCAGGCTTCAAGTCAGGGCATTGTTTTCCCTTCGCACAGGCCCTATGATTTTATTCGATTGTCTAGGCTGATGTCATGTCTGATTCTGTGGTTCTGGAATTTTATTTTCCTATGAAACCCCTTTCCTACTCTCCATCCTCACGGGCCCCAGCCCAGGTCCTCCTTCTCTCTCACCTAAGTATTACGGCAAACTCCCACCTGCCCCTGAAGCCATAACTGCAAACGCCCCTCTGTGCTGGTGTCAGGGAAACTTCCTAAAGCCCAGCTTTGATCACGCCACAGCGCCTTCCACGGTCCACCACGTGGTCAGCAGATGCCTCCACGTGGCCTCGGTCCAGCCTACCACCTTGCCCCTCTTGTGCACCCACCTGAACTCTATGGTCCAGTTGTATCGGTGTTCCCTCAGAGACCATCCCCTCCCCACTTTGAGCGTCTGATCTTACTCTTCTCCCAACCTAGGTTCTCATCCCACTCTGCGCCCCCCAGGCTTTGCCTCCTGCAGACTCACTTCTCTCTCAGAACCCATCCTTCCTCCACCACGCTTTTCCTGATCCTACAAAAGGGCATTACCACTCAGCTGATGATGCACCACGTTTAGCCCCGTGAGGCATAGTCCCGAGTTAGTCTCCACGTGGTGTCATCCTAGTGGGCTTACACTGCCAGGTGGGGCCATGACTTGCCATGGACAGGTGCAGGGAGTGGAAGTGATGTGTGTCCCTTCTGTGATAAGCATGTAACTGCTGGAGTGAACCCCCCCACCATGTCTCTCCATTCCCTCTCCTTAAAGACCCTCAATATTCAAGGTGGTGGCTGCCGTGTCAGCCTGGGTCCTTGAGTGACCATGGTGAGCAGAGACCCCAGCTGGCCTGCAATGGACATGTAGCATGAGTGACAAACTTTGGACAGTTTAGTCATTGAGGTTTTAAGGCTGTTGCCACAGCAAAACCTAAGTCCCCTGAGCTATGAGATTTTTGTCGACCAGCTAGGAGTTTTGTCGACCAGAGACATCTGTGACATCGGCCACAGTGCCCACATGGGATAGGAACTCAGAAATCACCAGTGGAATGAAACGTAATGAGCCTGCACCCAGGGGCAGATGATAAGGCAGGAATGGCAGTGAGCAGGCTGGCGGTGCTGTCTGGTGGCCAGGAGCAGGTGCTCTGGAGTCAGGGCACAACTTAGCAGCTTCATGATTTGGGCAAGTGCCTCCCTCTCTTCCCGCATTCCATCCCCTGTCCCCCTGTGCCCTAAGCTTCAGTTTCCCCATCGTGGAGGGGATGATAACACAACCTCCGTTAGAGGCAGAATGGTCCAGGTTCTTGTGAGGACTGAGTGAGATCGTGTGCATGCACTTTGTAAACAGCTGATAAATGTTGGTTGACTGTTATCAGTTGCTACTATTATTATGAATGCAGCTGGTCTGCCAGTACCACTGTGGTATTTACTGCAACTTAACGACAGGCCTGGACAAGGAAGAAATAGCTGGAAATCAAATAGTGTTAGGATCCGAGTTGCAGGGCCTGGGGCAAGAAGACGCCATGCTGTGGGCTGCGCCTCCTTAGGGCCCTGGCTGCTGCCTCCCCCAATTTGCTGGCCAGGCCACCTAGGAGCCCAGCTCTTCACAACTGGACGACAGAGGAACCCATGGGGCCAGCAGCGGCTTCTCGAGGACCCGGAGTGTATCGGCAACGCTGGGCTCTTTGCCCACATCTGCTCTTGAGGCCCTGACTTTACTTATTTTTATTTTGTTTATTTTTATTGATTTCAGAGAGGAAGGGAGAGAGAGAGAGAAACATCCATGATGAGAGAGAATCATTGATCAGCTACCTCCTGCACGCCCCCCACTGGGGATTGAGCCCGTAACTGGGGCACGTGCCCTGAATGGGAATCCAACCATGACCTCCTTCTTGGTTCACAGGTCGACACTCAAGCACTGAGCCATGCCAGCCGGGCTTGAGGCCCTGACTTTAACTCCATAAACGAGGTGTGCATGTTGGGAGCTGTGCACAAGCTCCTGGCACCAGCAGGGAAGAATAATAAGCAACTGTGTTCATTACAGCTAACTGGCCTGCTATTTTTATCTGCAACCATTTCTTGGAACCAGAGAAGTCATTCTATGTAATGCATTGTGTCCCCTGGGAAAGGAGCTGTATTGGCCTCACCTATGTTCTCTGTGTCACACATTTTACCGGCGTCCTAGACACAAGATTTCTTATGTGGTCACCTGTGGGCAGGCCTGAGTCTTATTTACACTTTCATATGCTTGTCCTTCTTGATAAAAGGATAAGCAGAACTCAGATCTCTCCTCTGCATGTATTCACTGTCATCTATGGAGTGGCCCCAGTCCCTGCCCCCAAGAAGCTCACAGTCTAGGAAGAGGTTCAGGCAAATGCTGACTTGGTGGCTCAGGGGAACTATGGCAGATGGGAGAAGCTTCTAGAGCAGCGGTTCTCAACCTTGGCTGCACATTAGAATCACCTGGGAATCTTTAAAATCCTGATTTCTGGGCCTCATCCTCCGGAAATTCTGTTTCCTTGTTATGGGGTGGGGCCACAACATTAGTAACAAAGAAACAGAATTTCTGGAGGATGAGGCCCAGAAATCAGGATTTTAAAAAGATTCCCAGGTGATTCTAATGTGCAGCCAAGTTTGAGAACCACTGCTTTAGACTGGAGGATTCCACGGGGCTCTGGGCGTGGCTGAGGTGAATGTCTTGGTCCTCGAATGGGTTGAACACAAAGTAAAGTGCTGATCAAGTTCACGGGTAGAGTACACCAGTGGGAGAAACAGCTGCCTTATAGGGGACACAATCAGGATTCCAAATGCCCTCCATGGGCGTAAGCCACAAGGAGGAAGCCAATGAAAATCAACTTCAAGTCCTGCGCTCAGGTGTACGGAACCCAGCACACGGAGGCAGGCACGGACGTTCCCAAGAAAAGGACTTGTGAGCTCAGCATGTGCCAACCACTTGGGTGTTTGATTCACTTCCAAAGGCAGTTTGGGGCCACAAGTCCCTGCCGGGTTCAAAGGAATGTCTCCCTCCATTGAAGAGAGAAATTGCGGGGGATTAAGATGGTGGGGTGTCGATGAACAATCTGAAATGAGCAATACTTAACCAGAAAAAAGGCCCAAAGTTCTACAGACGTGTTCAAAAATGTCAAGGACTGTGAAGGTTCTGTCTCTTCTGAGGTTGATGTCAGCTTAGCACAAGATGTCTCAGAACTAGCGCCATCCAGTGGTGGCAGAAGGAATGGAACAGAAGTGAGCCTGTGGGGAAAGCATCCTTCCAGGTGCATCTGCATCCTCCGGGGATCCAGGGCAGGTCAGGTGGTCCCGCGCCTTTCCCCTGCCAGTTCAGCAGCCGACACCGGATTCGTGAATAGGAGGGCCCTACTCTGTCGTGGGATTTTCTGCTTTCTTATAAGGACACACTTTAAATTTAAAAATGGAAAGCAGTGGAAAAATAGGATCAGCTTTCCATACATTTGCCCTGATATCTATGTAAACATACAAGTATATGAAACGTGTTCAAAACAACAAAGGCCAATCGGTACACAGAGCTGTTAGCTCTCTTGCTGGGTTTACAGACCAGACCTTGCCACACGCTGTGCTGCGATTGGGCATGAGCTGTCGTTCCAGAAACTGGGGTGACTGGGTGCCCGTCTCCCATGGCCTTCTCCCAGCCCCTGGGCAGCAGACGAGCGGAAATCCCCGCGTGCCGGAAGTTTATGTGGCTCTTTCCTCCCGTATAATAGATGGCTCTGTGGAGCAGTATGCCTCCTGCTGTGACAATTCATTCCTGCACCGGTGACAGGACCGCTGGCTGGTTTCACCAGGCTCAATTAGGAGAGAATGCATATTTTAATCTGCCCCGCGGTGAGGTAACACTTTGCTCAGTGGCCTTGGCAAACCGGCCGGTTAACCGTTTAGGTGGGTGGAGGCTTTCTCTCCAGCCTGCTGTTCGGCTGCCAGCAGCCTCTCTGTCCCTGTTTTGTTGCCAACACTTCCCGGGCTTTGGAGTATAAACAATTAAAGGCCACTCCATCATTCTTTGAGCCACTGTGCTGCGGCCTGGCCTCGACAGCCATGGCCCACGTCTTGTGTGCTAGCGATGAGCTCGGTGCTGGGTGCCCGCACTTGAAATTCCTCTCCTCTCTCCTTCCCTGGCCTGGGCGGTCAGAGCCCAGCGTGGAAGCCTACACGTGGAAGCCTTCCTGCTGGGTCTGCTCTTTCTACCTCCGGGTCAAGGGCAGAATCTGGGGCCTGCTTTGCTGGAACGGGAAAGCTGTGCCAGGCAGCTCAGCACCCACCGTGGAATCCGACAGAGGCTGACTCCTTGAATTGGCCGTGTGCCCCCATGGTGCCCTCACTGCCATGGTGCCCCCATGGTCTCCCTCGCCCCTGTAGAGAGCTAAGTTATCCCCCCCCCCTTTTTTTTCCAAATAGTGAAAGGATCCCTTTGAGATGTTTTCTTCCTTTTTTCCTTTCCACCTTCCTTCCTCATCTGCCTTCTAGAGTCCGTAGATCAAGTGCACACACGCATCTAGGAATTAGGTGGGGGCCCAGGGTGCAAATCAGAGTCGGTGGTGGAGACACCTGTGCTCCAAGGCTGGGCAACCTCGACCTGATCTTGGAGGTCCCACCAACTGACTTAAGTTACTGAACCTCTTGTAAGTTATGCTTTTCTAACCTTCTTATGGGAAGGATAAGTCCTGGCCTCATAGGGTTTCAGTGGTTCTCAACCTTCTGGCCCTTTAATACAGTTCCTCATGTTGTGACTCAACCATAAAATTATTTTCGTTGCTACTTCATAACTGTGATGTTGCTACTGTGATGAATCGTAATGTAAATATCTGACAAGCAGGATGGTCTTACGCGACCTCTGTGAAAGGGTCGTTTGACTGCCAAAGGGGGCGTGACCCACAGGTTGAGAACCGCTGCCTTAGATGATGCTCTGATTATCCCCCCTTGACAAAGGCAGGACCAACCCTCAGGGGGTTAACACCTGTGTAGGGAGGGCTGAGCACAGTGTTTGGGGGGTTGGGAGCAGGAGGGCAGGAGGTTGAAGCTGACCCCAGAGGATAGAACCTCACGGAGTGCTCTCAGAGCCAAGCACTTGCCCCTTCCCATCGCGAAACTAGGAAGAATCCCCCAATTGTTCATCAGTCCTGATTTCTCTTAAAGCCAATTCTTCCCAAATGGTTTCCTCTAACAGCCTAGGGCCCGGATGCTCTGGGTTCCCTTGAGGGAGCAGCAGCCACTGAGCCCTTAGTGTGAACCTGCCACATGGGCGCGTGCGTGACCTGAAGGGGGGAGGGGGGAGAGGTGGGCATGAGTCCCGAATTTATGTTTGCAGAAAGCCCCCTGGCACCCACCCTCAGAGCCTCACAACCCAAGGGTTTTCTTCTGTAGGGGCCGCAGGCTCTTGGGTAACGATGCCGCACACCCGGCTGGCAGCAGGCCCCACCGGAGGCCTTCGCTCTCGTCTCCATTCCCGTTGCCCATTGAGTGGTTGCTTTTCCTTCATAACCACCATGAGAATCATTCCACTTGGCGTGAGAGGACGAGAGAGAGCGCGCAAGGGTCGGTTCCTGCCAGGCCCTCGCAGGGCCCCGAGCTTGCGTTAATCCTCTCATGTCATCCTTTTGAAATTATGAAAAATTTTCCAATAAGAGGCCCCACAAATCACGTGCCTGATCCTGGAGGGAACAGACATTTGTTGAGCACTTGATACTGTCTACCGAATGGCTCCCAACCTTCGCTGCACATTTGAATCACCTGGGGGAGCCCTTAAAATTCTCACTGCCTAGGCCAAGCCCCAGCCCCAGGAAATGAGACTGTCGGGACCTCGCTGCTTTTTTAAGGAGTCCCAGGTATGTGGCGGCAGCGTGCAGGCCCGTCCAGGAGGCACTCACTCTCACCCTGAGAGATGTTAATGCTTCGCTGGTGCAGATGAGGTAACGGAGGTCCCGAGAGGTTGCACGATGTGCCCAAGCTCACCCCCATCCTAGGCGATGCCAGGATTTGATCCCCATCTAATGACTCTGACCCCAGTCCTTCCATCCAACCACACGGCTTAAGTCAGCCTCCTCCGCAGCTCCCTCACTACGTTTGGTCTCTGGAAATTCTCCTGGTTTCTGAATAAAACGGTCAGGTCCCCAGCCCTTTCTCCTCTGAGGAGATCACTCTGAAGTATGTCTTCGCTCTTGCCAAGAACAACGGAGAATTTTGCATAACTGTCCACCCAGACTGGGAACCCTGTGGGGGACACGCGGGCAGACATCCAGAAACGTCCCACGGCCAGCCAAGCTGCAGCCACCTGGAGCCGGATCTGCTCTGAGCAGGAAATGGGTCTCTGTCGACACCTGTCACCCTCTGGGGAAAGGGCCCCTCCATTCAGTGAAAGTCACCGGGCCCCTTCGACAATGCCCTTCATGGGGTCCTGCCTGTCAGACTATTCAGAGACCCTGAAACCTGCAGGACATCGGACAACCCACAGCAGTGCCTACCTGTGCTCTTCCTTGCATTTCTGCCTTTTTTCCCCAATGGAGATTTTTCTCGTGTACATACACTGAGTGGCCAGATTATTATGACCACCCCATCAGTACTTTGTTGGGCCACATTTTGCCTTCCATACTGCAGTGATTCTTCTTGGCATTGACTCCATGAGATGTCGAAAGGTGATGCGAGGAATCTGACACCATGCCTGATGAATAGCACTGTCCAGTTCTGTGACATTTGATGGTTGTGGAACCAGCTGCCTGGTGGCTCTTTTAACTTTGTCCCACAAATGCTCAATTGGATTGAGATCTGGTGATTGTGGGGGCCACCTAAGCAAGGTAAAGTCTCCCTCATGTTCTTGAAACCACTCCTGCACAATACGAGCACGTGGCATGGCGCATTGTCTTGTTGGAAGAAGCCATCTCCATTGGGATACGCCATCAACATGATAGGATGAACTTGATCAGCAACGATATTTAGGTATGTTGTGCTATTCAGATGTTGTTCCACACAAATTAAAGGGCCCAAATCATGCCAGGAAAACATGTCCCAAACCATAACTCTACCCCCACCAGCATGAAGGGTTGTACTCATGCATGTGGGGTGCATGCTTTCATGCTGTTTCTTCCAAATTCTCACTCTGCCATCTGCATCATGCAACTGGAAATGTGATTCATCAGACCACATGACTTTTTTCCAATGCTCAACTGTCCAATCCTTGTGTTCCTGTGCAAATTGGAGATGTTTTCTCTTGGTAACTGCAGACAGCAAAGGTGTTCGAATACAATGCATTGTACAGCCAATTTGCCTACAAAAGCCAGGTGGTCATAATAATCTGGCCACTCGGTGATATATCAATTTGTTTTTCAGTTACTGTTGGCATACAATATTCTATTAGTTTCAGAGGTACAACATAGTGGTTAGACTTTTAATACCTTATGAAGTGATCACCCCAAAAAGTCCAGTACCCATCTGACACCATACATAGTTGTTACAATATCACTGACTGTATTCCCTATGCTGTCCTTTACATCCCCATGACTGTCTTTATAACTGGCAATTTGTACTTCTTAATACCTTTCATCTTGTTCACCCAGCCCCCTCACCCTTCTCCCATCTGGCGACCATCAGTCTGTTCTCCGAATCAATACATTTGTTTCTGCTTTGTTTGTTCATTTATTTGGTTTTTAATATTCCACATGTAAGTGAAATCATATGGTATTTGTCTTTCTGTGTGTGAGGAGTAATGAATAGTATTCCATTGTATATATGGACCGCATCTTCTTTGCCCATTTGTCTACCAATGGACACTTAGGTTACTTTCATACCTTGTCCACTGTACATAACGCTGCAACAAATATAGGGGTGCACGTATCTTTTTGAATAAAAGAAACCCATCCAATCCAATTGAAAAATGAGCAGAGGGCCTCAATAGACACTTCTCCAAGGAGGATATACAGGTGGCCAACAGACACCTCAAAAGATGCCATCGTCACTAATCATCTGAGAGATGCAAATTAAAACCACAATGAGACATCACCTCACACCTGTCAGGATGGCTGTCATCAATAAATCAACAAACAAGTGCTGGCGAGGATGTGGAGAAAGGGGAACCCTTATGCACTGTTGGTGGGAATGCAGACTGGTAGAGCCATTATGGAAAGCAGTATGGAGTTTCCTCAAAAAATTAAAAATGGAGCTGCCATATGACTAGCAAATCCACTTCCAGGTATTTATCAGAATATAAAACACCAAATGAGATTTTTATATAAAACCCCAGAGTTTTCTCTCCTCCAAGTCCATCTGCTCTGCACCCATTTCCTATTTCTGACTTGACCTTTGCCCTTGGCCTGGCCCAGTCCTGGGACGGCTGGGTGTATAGTGCAGTGGTTCCCAACATGGGGCATATACCTCGCAGGGGGGAAATTTTACTTCTAAGGGGTGCAATTTGAGAATGAGTTATTAACAGTGAATGTTTTGCATTTCTTATGATTCTAGGGGCCTCATATATAGTATATAAATATATATTGTGACATATTTATGCATTTCAGTTCTCTATTACATGTTTTGAAACTTTATTTGCTATTTTTTCATATCACTTCATATTATTATTATATTTTTTAAACAATTTCTTGGTGATTTCTTCCTCAGTACTTCCACTGCCTTTTTGTTCTTTTATTTTTTCTCTTTCATGGAGACCATGTTCTTTGGAAGCTTGTTTAGACCAAGTTAATGGCCTTTTAGGCTTCCTCCATGTGAATAGGAGTTCACTTTTTGAATAATAAGAATTATATATCATGAGGATGGGGGCATCAGAATTTTAGCGATGCTCAGGTGGGGCCTGGTCAAAAAAGGTCGGGAACCACTGGTACAGAGGGAGGGTGGGGAGCTCCTGCCGTGCCTTCCTGCTGCAGGTGGCAGCCTCAGATGGAGCTGCCCCTTCTCAGTGACCTTCCCGCTGCCTGGCACCCCCTGGTAGGACACACCCAGCTTAGGAGCCAGAAAATGTGCAGGGAAACCTCACCACAAAGACAAGCTTGCCAGAGGCACCTGCTGTCTCCGCCAGGCGTGGTGAAATGACCATGGATACAAGGTCAAAGCACACAGTCCAGAAAGGGGTGTCCTCAAGGAAAGCCCAGATATTATCAATAATCATGGGGCTCAACGGTGAAAGCCTGGTCTGCCAGCAACACTCCCTCCCCAGCATCCCGTGGGCCCTCCCAAGGCCTGCTTGGCACTCCCTACCCCGGGTCATCCATCCAACCAACCAATGAGCATAAACACCTAGACGCACCAGCTCTGGGTGGGTGCTGTGGATGCTCCGATAAGTTAGGCATGGGCATGATCTGCAGGAAGTCTCCCATTTATCAGCCGAAGGCCCGTAAGACAACAGGCCACTGGCCCCTATTTCGGCCACCCACCCAGATGCATTGCAGGATGGGAGGAAGGTCCTTGCATCCTTGCGCCCTGGGGGCATATTTCCAGTTTTCCCAGCTGGGCTTCTCTTTCTCTCTTCTCTGGATTGGTGTGCTGAGTTGCTTGGTTGCTTCCAGCCTGCTTGTGTGTGCTTCTCTGGTGCCCATAGGATTAAACATGCTCCCTCTGACCTTCAAAGGCAGGATGCCGGGGGCCTAAGAGGGCACGGGGGATTCCAGGAGAAGGGTTTGAGGAAAGCTGTGTGAAGAAGTCCATGCTGCTAAGATCTGCTAAGTGCCCACCAGCAGATGAGTGGATTAGAAAACTGTGGTGCATCTACACAATGGAATACTACGCTGCCATAAAAAAGAAGGAATTCTTGCCATTTGCAACGGCATGGATGGAACTGGAGAGCAATATGCTAAGTGAAATAAGCCAGTCAGAGAAAGATAAATATCATATGATCTCACTCATTTGTGGAATATAGAGAACAACATAGACTGATGAACAGGGACAGATTCAGAGACAGAGAAACAGGGATCAGACTGTCAATCCCCAGAGGGAAACTGGGAAGGGTGGTGGCCAGGGGGAGAGATCAACCAAAGGACTTATATGCATACATATAAGCCAAACCAATGGACACAGACAACAGGAGGATGAGAGCATGAGTGGCAGAGGGAGGGTTGGGGGTTATTGGGGGGGTGGGGGATGAGGACACATTTGTAATACCTTAACCAATAAAGAAATTGAAAAAAAAAAGAGAAGTCCATGCTGAAAAGCAGGCTTCCTCGGGTTTAATGGGAATGTTTGGAAAAAGACTCTAAATGAAGCAGGTGCTCAGGGATTGCTTACCTTCCCTGCAGTAATCAGCATTTACACTGAACGGAAAGCTTTACCCGATAACCACGCTTTGCCCAGCAGCTCGCTTTCAGAATGAGGAACATGTGGCTTGGCTGGGTCATCAGTAGGGCTTGGGCATCAGGAGGGCGGGGCCTGGACAGGGCTCTTCCTCACCTGGCGGGCTCCAGCCCTGGGCCAGCTCCTCGGGGCCAGTCTAAAGGAAACAGGCCTGCCCTAGCTGGTTTGGCTCGGTGGATAGAGCGTCGGCTTACAGACTGAAAGGTCCTGGATTCGATTCCGGTCAAGGGCATGTACCTTGGTTGCGGGCACATCAATGTTTCTAACTCTCTATACCTCTCCCTTCCTCTCTGTAAAAAATCAATAAAATTTATTAAAAAAAAAAAAAAGGAAACAGGCCTTCCCATCTACCGAAACTCCTCAAGCTGCTTTCTCACTCCTTTCTGCAGATGGGACCTGCGGTTAAGGGGATGGTGCATTGGCCTTGGTGAGGCTGGCGGCTGATGGTCATAGAGGGGGTCAGAGAGAGGGCACCTCAGAGATGGGCAGGCAGGCCGGGGAAAGCACAAAGTGTGTCAGTACACCCATCCCAGTGTAACCCAAACACCCGTTTCAGGGTCTGTGGGAGGTTCTACAGGGCCAGGGTAACAGAATCAGTGAGCACAGTGGTGTTAAACCCAGAGGCACTGACACTTTTGCTAACAAGTGCCCCCCTCTGAGTCCACGGGGACAGCGAGTGGTTGGAGGTCTGGGGTGGGACTGTTCCCATAGGTAGCTCTCACAGCTATGGTGTGATCGTCTCAGATGCGCTGGTGTCTTATTAGAATTGCAGTGACTAGCATGCAATGCGATGGAAAGGAAATCCAACAGACTCCAATCTAAGGAATGTCATTTCAGGAAAATAGTAGCAACTCAATTTATTGCTCCTAAATTGGAAAATTGGTTTAGAACATCGTAAACTTTTAATTGCATGCGGCACGGAAACAGATTGAAAACAGAGAGGAGGGGAGGGAGCGCTCCCCCTTACCGCCTGCCCCCCAGCGTGGGCTGAGCTCAGCGTGTCTTCTCCTGTCGTCCTGGCGACAGCCTAGCGAGACTGAAGTTCTTTTCTCGGAGCCATAAATAAGGCGACTGAGGCCAGCCAGGAAAGTCATTTGCCCAAGGTCATGGGGTGGAAAATGGCAGAGAGTAAATCCAAAACCAGGTCCATTTGACTCCAAAGCCTGTACTCACTGAATCTGCTGTGAAACATACTCAGGGGAGCATTTCCTTTCCTCCAGACATGAACGCCAACAACTGCCATTCAGGTGGTTCCAGAGATCAGTGGCTTGAAAGAAGGTCAGAGCCAGGTGAGGAGACAGGTGGACACAGTGGGAGCCGGGACCTTGGGTGGTGGAGCCAGAGATGGATGGGTTGCACATGACCAGGTATGTGGCCCTGGTGATGCCTGGGGCCAAGGCCCCTCCCTCTTCCTCATGCTTGTCCTTCTTACCCATCTCCCCATGAGGCCTGGCTTTCCTGTGACCACTGTCCTGTTTACTTTTCCTGGGTATCCCCATTATCTGTCACCAGGAAAGCTCCTGCCCCCTCACCCTCTCTCTTCTCTGAGATCCATTTCCTCCATGTCACCCCACTCAGCGCCCTCGGCCCACCTGGTGTATGTGTCTTCCTCGCCAGCCTCTCTCGCCCTCCCGCTTCACATCCCTCTGGCTAGCAGGGCGCATTCAACACAGTGTCCAAACCACCCAGCTCTCCACCCACCCCAAGTGGGACCCTTTAGATTGTCCCATTTTTTGCACGATTCACAAAGACTTGAAACTATAAAGACTTTTTTTTTTTCGAAAAAGTTATCCCCTCTTAAATCTGCTCTTATTTATTATTTTATTTTTAATCGTGGTTAAACACATGTGTAAGATAACATGACCATCTTACCATGACGTGTGCATTGCTGTGTGTTCTGCACTTTCACACGATTACCCAACCATCACCAACATGCATCTTCAGAACTCCTCCTCTTGCAACTGAAACTCAGCACCCATTGACCAGCAACGCCCCACCCCACCCCGCTTTGTAAAGATGTGCCGGACCCCTCAGCCACTCAGTCCAGTCACCAGGCGTGAGGGCAAGCTCCTCTGTATGTCCGCAGCACCAGGAATAGTACCTACCATATGCAAATAAGTCAAGAAAAGTTAAATGAGTGGATGTCCTACTTATTTTGCTATGCATGTCCAATAATGGCTGCTTATCCAGTGCCTAAACTCCATGCAGTTTATTTTCACTTCTCCAAACTCCTCTGGTGGTGTAGGTTTTGCTGATGAAGAAACGGAGACTCAGAGGTTAAGTGACAGCCTAGTTACCACAACCTATAAAAGACAGGCCGGTTGTCTGACAGCGGTCACCTCAACCACCAGTGTCTGCCTCCTTCTCATTCGTCGCTTCCCTTGCAAAGGCCCCTCAGGTGCCAGCCTCGTTCAGTAGCACTGGGTTGCTACTGCTCTAGCTCTGTCCCCTGGGTCTCCCCTCTCTGACCCTTTCTCTGCTGGTGCTACCCCATCAGGCATGCTCAGTCCCAGCTCCGCCCGAGGCCCCCTCCTTGACTTCCCTGCATCTCTACAGACAGGCCTCTGTAACCACATGGTTCCTGGATGAAGTTCAAGCTTACAGTCCGGCACTTGAACCCTCCCAGCCGTGCCTCCAACTGCCTCCCCAGCTGCTGCTTCTTCCCCAGCGTCACGGCTATGCTCTAATTGGCATTTTCTTGTCTCCGAGCCTTTGTTCTTTCCGTTTCTTTTGTCTCAAATGTTCTTCTTCACACTCCAGCCAAGAGCGGAGTTTGTTTATCTTTGCCACGGCCTCCCCAGGGCCCAGCATAGTGCCTGACACATAGTAGCTACTCAATAAATTGTATTGCATGAGTTAGGGTACGAATATTGTGCTCCTTCCTGTCATCTAAGGTTCTCTCAGGTGCCACCTCCACCAGCATTGCATGTTCATCTGTGCACTTCATTTGTTTCTGCCTTTTCCTATTCCATGGTTTGAACTAGATGAAACGTTTTGGCTTTTTAACCTCTCATTTAGATAGGAAGCTCCTTAAGACAGAAACACTGTCTTTATTTTCAATCATTTATATGATTCTTCCTGTGCAGGCTCATATGTGCGCACACACATGCACACACATACATAGTACCGACACAGTGCAATGCTGAGCACTGGCCTTGTGTACACGGCGGTGCCACTCAGCAGGTGTTAGTTGATTTGAACTGAACCAGCGGGTGCAAGCCCTCCTGCCCTCGTATCTTCCAGCAGGACATGGTCCTCCTCTCCTCCCCATTTCTGCCCGGGCCCCCTTTCTCCATCATGTGGCCACCGCAGCGTTGCCAGCTGGCACCTGTGGGCCGGAGAATGATTTCCATTGGCTGTTGAGCTATCTGTATTCCCCACACAGCACAACGGGTAAAGGTGAAAATGGGTTCTCATAAGAACCTGAAGCCAGAGAAGGGTGCTAGGCAGAGCATGGTGGCAGGGATGTCCCGTAGAAATCTGAGACCCAATGGTAAGCTTCTTACCATTGAGCATTAAGAGTTCCTTGAATATTTTTGATCCAAGTCTTTCATCAGGCATGTGTGTTGCAAAGATTTTCCTCCCAGTCTGTGGCTTGCTTTGCATTCTCTTTACAGTGTCTTACAGAGCAGACATTTTTAACGTTAATGAAGTGAGGGTTTGTTTATTTTTCAGGGACTATGCTTGGTTGTTTTGTTTTGTTTGTAATCTTAAAGCTCACAACCAAACAAACATCACCTAGATTCCCCCCACCCCCATGTTACCTTCTAAAGTTTTATAGTTTTGCATTTTATATTTAGGCCTGTGATCCATTTAAAGTTATTTTTTGTGAAGGGTATAAGGTCAGTTCTTAGATTATAATTTTTTTTTGCAACTGTTAGTTGGAAATATTTTTCTTTCTCTGTTTAATTGCCTTCATTACTTTGTCAAAGATGAGTTGCCTATATTTGTGTATTATATTGTTGACTATATTTCTGGGCTCTGTACTCTGTTACATTGATCCACTTGTCTATTTATTTATTTTTTGCCAATGCCACACTGTCTTGATTACTGTAACTTTATAGTAAGTCTTGAGGTCGAGAAGTGTCCGTCCTCCAACTCCGTTTGTCTTCAATATTGTGTTGCCTATTCTGGACTTTTGCCTCTCCATCTAAACTTGAGAATCAGTTCATCATTATCCACAAAATGACTTGTTGAGATTTAGATTAGAACTGAGTTTCATCTATACGTCAACGTGGGAAGAACTTAAACCTGGACCACACTGAGTCTTCCTACCTATGAACACAGGCTACCTCTATGTTTATTTAGACTTCCTTTTACTTCCTTCATCAGTTTTGTGGTTTTCTTCATGTAGACCTTATACGTATTTTGTTAGATTTATACCTAAGTACTTCATTTTTTATGCTAATCAGTTTTGTAAAAAAGTTGTACTGCATTATTATTGTTTTTTAAAACAACTTGGCTATTTCTTTTCCTAGTTTTGCAAATTAAGCCAAATAGATTTGCAGACATGGAGATATACTCAAGTTGTCAGCTCTTCTCATTCATAACTAATGAATTTGTTCATATACCATAATTATCAACTATACTCTACCTTTGGTTATTTGCATGTACATGAGGTCAGAGGTCCCTAAAGTTGAATAGAAGTTGAATTAGAATTTTAATTTATTATCAAAAATAAAATACATTGTTCAGATCAGAGCTTCACTGCGTACTGTATCCCAGACCTTTCACTGATAAAATTCAGAAGAAGGAGAAAATGCTCATTTGTGATGAACTCTTCCCTTCCCAGCCAAGTAAAAGCTTGGATCTTGGAACAGGAAATTAGTCTGTGCCGGTGGCTCAGATTTCTGTATTTCATTTGAAATTAAGAGAATGACCAGCTATGTTAATTGGAAATTTAAAAAGTGTCCAGCCACTCAACTTACCCTCAGCCTACCTACTGGAGAGTCACCATCCTTATAACTAGTAAGCTGGTATGCTGAGACCCCCCGCTAACGCACATGCTGTAGGCCAGGGATGGTGAGACAGCAATCAGAGAAATACCCTCCAGATTCCAGTAGGCAAATTTTCATGCTTTCATTCATTAAGGAGAGGCTTTAAAAAATAAGCTATTTGAAGCAGTCCCTCCAGAACGTAGCATTTGAAATAACTGTAGATTTAAGAAATGAGTCTCCAGGAATGGCCCTGTCTAAACTGCGATGTCAACTGTGCTTTCCCACCTGGCAGGTGCTCAGCTCGCCGGGTGGCAAGGTGGCCTGGAGCAGCTCTCTCTCTTGCATCAGCACCGCTTCTCCGTGAGGCCAGCCGCCCTCGCCGGACTTTTGGTTCCAGAAGGGCATGCTGCTCTGGCTCAGTGCTCTCTGAGGAGCAGGCATTGTGTCTCGTGTGTACTCAGAGGCTCATTTGCTCAAGCTTTCAACCTTGCCAGCCATTGAACACATGGGCCATGAAACCCGGATGACTCACCTCAGGGTTTCAGGTGTCAGTGTGGACTTATCCTTGCACAGGGGCGTTCTCCCCCTTTAGAATCCCCTCTCCCCAGGACTAGAGCACCCCCTTAAAGCAGCAAGGCCCAAACTCCTCCTCCCAAAGGTCTGGCCTGAAAACGGTTGCCCATGTAAGCAACTCACTCCATGAATCAGGAGGAAGGAATGCCAGCCCACACGGTTGACACTTCTGGTAATAGAGTGGAAAAGTGCTTGGAGTTCTTCAGAGAAAAAAGGGTATTTATGGGCTAAATTGCATTACAGTCAATGGGTAAGAACAAGGTTTTTAAATTGCAAGGCCGGGTGACAGTTTCCGCGGTGAAACTATGTATTAGAGCGTGCGGATTTCAATTGCCAGGCCCAACATGTCCACACTGCTCTGCAGCAGTTTATGGCAGACCTTCTGATGGAAGTTCTGTGATTTGAGTTTATTAGTTTCTGGCATTGAGACCTGTATTTTTTGAGCGATTCCTATAAAACGTACTGGGAGTTATTATGTTCCTTTAAAGAATGTGATACTAAAACAAGTTTTTAATAAAGTGTTTTGAAAAGGCAATAGTCTGAGAAAAAAAAAGCTGGGCAACACTTCAAGCTGGTAATGAACTGAATATGTCTCTAATTATATTGAATTTACAAGTAATAGAATGAGGCCGGGTTAGCAATTACTTTTGAGTGAAATTGTGTGCCTGAAAGGAAGAGAAAACTCTCTTTAAAGTTGGGGAAAATGGATAAAAGTGCTGTATCATTACATTAGATTTTAAATATCTTTCATTCTCAATTTTCAAAGGTCTAATTCATTCAAAAGCAGATTCTCCAATAAACATTTTGTAGAAATTGATGGGTTTCTCAAACCTAGGTTTGGTTTTGATCTTTTCTTTTCCTTATAAAGCCCTGAGCATGGATATCTCTTTGCCAAGTGGCCCTAAGGCATGAATTTTTAAGGTGGTACCCAAAGCAAAATTTGGAAAGTGATTAGAATTCAATAGAATTCCCACAACCAGGCTGAAGACTCAAGAGTTAAACAGGTACCCGTTCTCCAATAAAACAGTTCAGCTGAATGTAAACATAATGTATTCGATGCTCATAGAACTGCCTCCATATCATTTGTCTTTAATAATCCAAATCCACAAATAGATGGGCTGCTGGCTGGCACCGAGGTTCTTGTCTCTCATCTTGAGCTGAGGAACCATCATTGTTGGAGCAGATTGTTCAATGAATAACAGCCAGGAGTGAGGAAGCCTTGAGCTGTAATGGGAATTGGAGTCTCCAAATCACGCATTGGTCCCACATTCACAGCTCACTCAGGTCCCTGGCTGCAGGTGAGGGCTGGTGTGCCAGGTCGCAGTGCAGTGGAGAGCCAGGACCCCAGGCCAAGCGTTCTCTATCCAAGGGACTCCTTGTGCTCTGTGGTTTAAATGCTTGCTCTGTGACCCTTGGAGTTTTCTATGTCATCCCTACAACACCGCACCAGCTGCCTCTTACTATTGCTACCCCCATTTTGTGGACAAGGCATGACAGCCAGACTTCAGTGTAGACATCTGGTGTTTTAACGGCTAGACTCTACAGGCCCAGGGAGTCTCTCCTAACTGAAACACTTAGCATGAGAGAGGTGTGCTGACAAGTGGATGGGCACAGATACCGAACAGCTTTGTGG
>PVJC01033879.1:0-19129 GCA_004026665.1 Murina feae
CTATGGGTGGGGTGGCGGGTGGTGTGGGGGTGGGGAGCCTGATCAGTGGGTGGCAGGTGATGTGTGTGGGGTGGTTGGGACGAGATGTGCGGGTGGCAGGTGGCAGGTTGTGCGGGTACAGGCTGGGCTGAGGGACCCCCGAGTGCACAAATTTTTGTGCACCGGGCCCCTAGTAACAAATAATGCTGTTTCTCATAAGCATCATCTTTCATTCATCTATTTATAAAATGGGGCTCTTTTCATTCTATGATTTTTTAAAATAACTTTACAATGTTTGAGTCATTATTGATTTTTTTTCAGATGTCATCTCACCTAAATCTTTCATTTTGGGTCTGGCCTAACAAATTAAAATAAGTAATGTACCAAGCAAATTACATTTTCATCCAGAAACCAATTTAGAATAATAAAAATTGAAAGGATAAACTGAATATGTTCAGGAGATGTTTTGATATGACTGTATAGTCCAAGCGAGAGCTCAATCATTTTATTTTGAAAATAGCAAGCTAGTGGGGAAAAACAGTTTGGTGCCAGAATATTTCACTTATTAAGATTTGGATATAAGCAAACAATTTAACAGTCTCTATATTCTTCCATCTGATTTTTGCATCTATATATTCATTACCTAAGGATAATACTTGTATAAAGATGTATAAAATTTTATAGAGCAAGAAATTAGAGAAATGCATTGTGTACAAATAAAGACCAAAAAAACTAAGGTTATCTAAAAGTATAATGAACTGTTGACTAATAATACATTATTGGCTAACACAAAAATCAAATTCGCCATCTAAAGAAGTTTGCATATATACGTTTTCCTTGTCATCGATGAGGCTATAATAGTTTGTAAAGCAAGGAAGCCTGTGTGATGAGTTTGTTTGGTATTCAATATAATAGCACAGAGAATAATGAAGTCATTTGACTTCCATTACATACACACTAGATAATGGATATCTATATTAAAATGAACTCTTATGTTTGTCCTTATTTTTGTCTTCATTTGTACACAGTACAAATCTTTAAAGTTGAGCTTTTATGCAAATTGTTGACATTTATAACTTTGATCTTGAGTGACTTTTATGGACCACGCATTCCATTATACTGTTTTAGATTCCAAAATAAACAGCAGTTAGATTTTTTAAAGAGGATGCTCTTATGGTTATTACCCAGTTGTCTAATCTAATTCTCCCCTTCCACTTCTTGTTGGTTTCCTTAAGGGAAGCAAGCATTCACAGGAACATCTTGGAGAAACGTTACCATTTCACAATATTTTTGTAATGTTTGGTTTTATTTTTAATTTCTTGGGTTTTGGATTTTTTGTTGTTATTGAATACTTTTTCTCTATGTAAATATCACTAAACAAAAATTAATTGATACTTATATTTTAAAATTATAGTACAAATTCCCCCTCCTGGAGACTGCTGTAGTTAGAAGATTATAGTTTAAACAATAACAAGAACTTCCAGCTTCTTTTACTGTTGGATGACATTAGTTATATTTGCAACATGATGTGGCATCAACTCTCTTTTCTTGGGAGAGGGAGGAATTATACTTATTCTTTTCCATGTTTGTGTTTCTAAGAAATAGCCTATTTCAGAGTTTGGAAGCACCAAATACATGTTGATATTCTAACTTCAAAAAACAAGCAGATACACAAAGCATATTAAATTTTTTCTTATATAGTTTGTATTTGTTCAGAATTTCTTGCATGTTTTCATTGTTGTATACTTATGTACCATAGAGTTTAAAAGAAAGTATATAGATAATTATAGCAATGTACTAGTTAGTAATTATAATGTTGGAATAAAAATTGTATAAGCACATAAAGTTTGGATTTTTCATGGTCTGTTACAGAGAATTCCATAATAGGTATTACTTAAATTATGGAAAGGATAGAAGTTTAGGTTGAACTCTCTTAATTAAAATATTTATTTTGCTTAATGAGAAAACTCCAAATAGGCAACAACATCCAAAATTGATAAAAATGAGGAAAAAAGAAAAAGCTTACACGTAAAGAATAGAATTAGTAAATTTTCTTCTATCTGATAACTCCCGTTTTCCTCCCCAAAAACTGTCAACTATAATTCTATTCTCTAGATTTCAGATTTAAAGAGAACCCCTTCTCCTCTGTCTCTTCCTAGGTTATATGCTCCTCAGCCAGATTCTCTAGTCTGCTTCTGAATTTAAACTAATGTGATATTTTAAGTGTACTCACTAACTTAGATATGTAGTTGGTAAAAAGAAGTATATTTTAATTGCTGCTTCAGACAATGATGGTTATTTTGGGTGGTATAGCAAAATTCAATAGTGGTAGTTTCTTTTTAAAAAACTGTTTATTTATTTATATTGCATTTATCAGAGTGAATTTTGTTAATAAAATTATACTGGTTTTAGGTATACAATTCTACAATACATCACCTGTATATTGTGTTGTGTGTTTACCGCCCCAAGTCAAGGCTCCTCCCATCACTCTATATTCCCTCCTTTTCTTTCTTTTTTATTTTTTATTTTATTTTATTGTGATTAGATTATTTTAAAAAAAATTTTTTTAATTCCTTTTTTTTATTACATACAGTTTGACAAATATTAGTACATATATCTTTTTTTTCCCCTGCCCTTCCCCCCGCCTCCCCTACCCCCCAGTGTTCTGCGTCCATTGATTATGCTTAAATGCATGCGTAAAAGTTCCTTGGCTGTTCTGTTTTTGTTTTATTGCTTAAAGTATTACAACGCGTGTTTCCTCTCCCCTACCCCTTTTCTCTCTGGCAAGCACCTTACTGTTGTTTGTGTCCATAAGTCTTTCTTTTTGTTTTTTTTTTCTTCTTCATTTAATCCCTTCTCTCTTCTAACCCAGCCTCCAACATAATGGTAGTTACTTAAAGGACATCTGCAATATGGAACCTAAAACCATATCAATATAGTTCTCATAAGCTTGCTATATAAAACTGCCTTGGCTTATCTTGCATTTTAAATGGATATTTTATTTATCCATGATTTTGTCATAGTATACTTTGGTCATTTGGAAAATATAGATTTAATAAATTGCACAGGTATTCAAAGTTATGACTCATTTATTATACAGTACCAACAATTTATATTATTAATATCACTAATGGCCTCATGACAAAAAAAAAAAAAGGACATAAGTATTACAAAGTTCTCAAGCTCAGGTGGTAGATACAAGTTTTCCAAAATTCCAGTTTTCATTTCAAAGATTGAATTGGTGACAAATACGATCAGTTATTCTTTTCTTGAAGTTGCAGCCTTAATTAACTTATTTGTTAGAAAATATCTACCAAATATCCATATGTGAATAACTGGGGTTGGTCTTTCAATTGACATTTCATATAAAAATGTCTTTGTGTGAAAAAAAGTGTGCACAGCACTTTTCTACACAACTACCATCCTATCTATACTAATAAGAGGGTAATATGCTAATTAGACCAGATAGACCTTACATCTTCTGGTCAACCCTCTGGATGTCATTCCAGACAAAGCCACAGTGGTGGGGGGCTGAGGCAGAGGCAGTTCGGGGTGATCAGGAAGGCAGGCAGAGAAGTTAAGGGTGATCAGGCCAGCAAGGGAGAGTGCTTAGGGGCAACTGGGCAGGCAGGCAGGTGAGTGATTAAGAGCCAGTGGTCCCAGGTTGCAAGGGATATCTGACTCCTGGTTTAGATCCCTGAGGGATTGAGCCTAAACCAGCAGTCAGACATCCCCCAAGGGGTCCTGGATTGGAGAGGGTGCAGGCTGGGTTGAAGGACCCCTACCCTGTGCACAAATTTGTGCACCGGACCTCTAGTATAATATAAGGCTAACATGCAAATTGACCCAACAGCAGACTGACCAGTCACTATGATGCACACTAACCACCAGGGGGCAGGCATTCAATGCAGGAGCTCCCCATGCTGTTCAGAGTACTCCCACAGCAGGAGCACCACTCAGCCAGAAGCCAGGTTCATGGCTGCTGGGCACAGCAGTGGTGACAGGAGCCTTTCCTGCCTCCACAGCAGTTGGACATCTCCCAAGGGCTCCTGGACTGCAAGAGGGCATAGGCTGGTCTGCAGGAGCCTCCAAGTGCATGAATTTCATGCACCAGGCCTCTAGTCATATAAAAACAGTTTATAGTTGTGCTTTCTACATATGTCTCATTTCATTTTGTAACAGTAAATATTTTAAGAAACAACTATTGTCAAGATATTTTAAAAAGTAACTTTTCACTGCTTTATTAAAGGCATTCTTAAGTGAAAATGGCTTCTTGTGTGTTTTTTCTTACTATAGATGAGTGGCAGTATAAAATCAAAACCATCAAAATTAATATATACACTAGCAGGTAAAATTAACAGCATATTAGCTTCCTAATATGACATATTAAGATAGATACAGCATCACTTTCTGACATTCTCATAAAAAATTAATAACTTAAATGAAATCATGAGTCAGCATAAGGAAAACCCAAACTAAAGATCCTTTTTGCAAAATAGCTGGCCTGTTCTCTTCAAAAGTCAAAGTAAAAGGCAAAGAAAGACCAAGGATCTGAATCGGTCTAAAGGATACTGAGGATCATAATTGCTAAATGCAAATGTGATTTGGGATTTGGAATCTGGACCTGGAAAATGTTTCTCTTCATCTATAGTTGGTTAAAAGAACCAAAATACAAATACAATTCTGTTGTAGACTTATGATAATTCTAGATACTCTAACCAAATATTTTGGCTCAAATAAACCCATAATAAAATTCTTTACAGGTTTCAACATTTCTTACCTAGACATGTCTCTAATTTAGATGTTTGTATTTTGTACCTATAGGGTAAGTTTAGTCTCTCATTATTTGTATTTGTTAGGTTTATATATAATTTTCATGCTCCTATACAAGGATTATAAGATCTCCTATGATTGATAAATATCAACAAGTTATTTCTTGGCATCTTCTAACAAGAGTCCCATGTGTTCTCAAAACTGTAGTCTTTGCCCTCCCTTTATTTTCTTGCAATTCTTGTTCTGGCTCCCTTTGGCTGGTGTTTATTATCCTAGAGGAAAACAAAAGTGTATCTATCTTTATTACTGCTAGGAATGCTTTTTATATGATTATCAGTACACATGCCAGGCCTTCCAATTATCCCAAAGCAGGCTTGGAATCTTTACCTAAATTTGGAAAATTACTCACTCCACAGGTCCAGGCCACAGGTGATCAACTGGGCATTGAAGCAAAATTTCTTGCTTACTAAATCTCCATAATCTGGCAAGAAAAACTTTAGGTATTAGAAACAATACTAAAAAATCCAATAAAAATGTGCCCTTTGGAATGGAAAAATAATTCAACTGAGTCCATCCCCATTCTTTTCTTCATCAACACTCCCACTCCAAAACTAACCAAGAAATAAACAAAAAATAAGTTTTAACCAAACTAGTTTTACAACACTTAATATCTTTACTCATAGCAATTTTCATTTACATCAGCTTAAAGTTAATATCATATATAAAATATAATATGTAACATCAACATTAAAGTATTCAGAAATGATTTAAACTTATATAAATAAATGTTACAATGGTGCATTTTTTTAAAGAAAACAATCTATCCCAAAGGTGAAGGTTAGTCTTCACCTCTAGAGACATGAAACTTTCTAATTTTTATAATTCTATTTTCATTCTATCTAATTTTTTTAAAGTTTAAAAAAGTGTAGGGTTCAGCCAGGAAGTATTTGGCAAGTTGACCCACATTGCTTGTGGTCATGATACTCTTGGTCACAGAAGAGCAGAAAATGTATTTCTGACTATTTACAATTAGTCAAAATTTCTGGTGTGGTTCTCACCAGTGTTGGGTTTCAAGATATCATCTCTTCCTTTCTTTCTCATAAATAATTCATGGTTTCTCCAGTAGCTTAGACATGTATGAATCTTATGAGTGCTTTCCATATATTAATTTTTAGTAATGACAATTACTTACAACCATTGCTTCTGTGACTATACTCTGGGTTTACAGTGTCTCTTAAAGCATTGTACTGTGTGTGAATGACACGTTTTCTAGGCATTTCATTCAAAACGTGAAACCCCAAATTTAAAGTATTCCGAATTTCTGTTATTTGTGGTCCAGTTTTCCAGTGATGAGCAGGGCAATGGAAGATAGTGATCAGTGGGAGTAAAGGTTGTTAGCAACAACAGAAGGCAAGTCTGTGTGGTTAGGATGGTGAAATGGAGAATGGGAGGCAGAAAGGTGCTGTGATGTGTTATTGAAAACATTTATTTTTCCATTGATCACTACATGCCTCAAATCAGGTGAATCGTATGAATTTCTTATAGTATGAAAAACAAGGAAGATAAAAATAGAAACTAAGCTATAAATATAAATAGAGCATGCTGAATAGGCTATGAAGGGAACTCATCAGTTTACTCATTTAAGGAAAAAAGGAAGAAAATTAATACACAGAAAGTAGAAAAACACATCAAGGTTTTCAAGGTATGTTTATTTATTTTATATTTTTATTGATTTCAGAGAGGAAGGGAGGGTGGGAGGGCGAATAATAGAAACATCAATTATGAGAGAGTCATTGATTGGCTATCTCCTTCATGCCCCACACTGGGGATCAAGCCAGCAACCTGGGCATGTGCCCTGACTGGGAATCGAACTGTAACCTCCTGGTTCAGAGGTGGATGCTCAACTATTGAGCCACACCAACTGGACACAAGGTATATTTTTATTTTATTTTTTTAAAAAATATTTTTATTGATTTTTTACAGAAAGGAAGGGAGAGGGATAGAGAGTTAGAAACATCGATGAGACAGAAACATTGATCAGCTGCCTCCTGCACACCCCCTACTGGGATGTGCACACAACCCAGGTACATGCCCTTGACCAGAATTGAACCTGGGACCTTTCAGTCCCCAGGCCAATGCTCTATCCACTGAGCCAAACCAGTCAGGGAAAGGTATATTTTTACATAGAAAATTAAAGCAAATCTCAGCAGCTGCATTAAAGTTAATATTACTTATCCTATATAATAAAAGGGTAACATGCAAATTGACCCTAACAGCAGAACAACTGGGAATGACTGGTCACTATGACACACACTGATCACCAGGGGGCAGATGCTCAATGCAGGAGCTGCCCCTGGTGGTCAGTGCACTTCCACGGGGGAGCTCTGCTCAGCCACAAGCCAGGCTGATGGCTGCCAGTACAGTGGTGGTGGTGGGAGCCTCTCCTGCCTCCTCAGCAGCGCTAAGGATGTTCGACTGCAGCTTCAGCCTGCTCCCCACTGGCAAGTGGACATCCCCCGAGGGCTCCCGGGCTGCCAGAGGGATGTCTGACTGCCAGCTTAGGCCTGATCGCCCGGGGAGCAGGCCTAAGCCAGCAGGTGCACATCCCCTGAGGGGTCCCAGACTGCGAGAGGGCACAGGCCAGGCTGAGGAACCCCCCTGTGTGCACAAATTTTTGTGCACCGGGCCTCTAGTAAAATATAATGCAGATTGGAGGCTGAATTGCTTAAGGGCCTAGAATCAGTCTAATCTGGGCCCATATCTGATTCTGTTTGGTAACAAAATGTGATTTTTGGAAAGACATTTATCCTCTCTGATCCTTATGGTTCTTAGACTCTCATTGGAATTTTTGGAGAAATGAAATGAGAATTACCTATAGAAAGTGCCTGGCACAGAGTTGGTGGAAGGTAACTGCTTGTTATCACCATCAAGAGTATTAGCAGTATCACAAGGTCACGAAAAAAGTCAAAATGCCCTCTTTCAGCTCTAACCTCATCTTTTCTTACAGTGCTTTCCATTTGATAGGCCCATTGCAAGATGGTCATATCCAGAGGGTCTTAAATTTTAATCAGTGCTGATGAATTATATAGTACAGGAGCTGCTCTAAAGGCAGCTTTTGAAATGAGGACTAAACTTTTACTAGTGTTTGGAAGTGGATAAATTAATTTATCTTTTCATCTCAGTGAGCCCTTGGAGGAAATCATTATCATAAAACATAAAACATTGTAAATCTATAGACTTGGCAGCTTTTGCCCTGCAGAGTCTCAAGACTTGCGTAAATATGGAGATTTAGAGATTTACTGTCTTTTCCTTTGAAGAGGTGATTTCCCTTGGTAGGGAAAGACGGACATGGCAATAGGAAAAAAATAATCTTGTTTTAACTCTGAACCTGAACCACCTTTGAAATACATATATCTCTTACTGGTATAGCTTTCACAGCAGCAAAGTCATTTTTATTAAATTACAATATTAAACTTTAGAGCAAAGATGAGCTGTGGGAAAAACTCTTATGCAATATGTGCATCTATCATGAATCAACACTAAAGGCTATGAATCATTGTATACATTTTCTCTGAGGCCTGATAAGACAGAAAAACATCATTAATATACATTGTCAAGTCAAAAAGTTGAAAATGGAAAATAAAATTAGCCATTCAGCCCAGCTGGTGTGAAACAGTGGTTGAGCATTGACCTATGAACTAGGAGGTCATAGTTCAATTCCCAGTCAGGACATCTGCCTGAGTTTTGGACTCAACCCCAATAGAGAGCATGCAGGAGGCAGCTGATCAATAATTTTCTCTCATCATTGATGTTTCTATCTCTCTCCCCTTCTCCGTTCCTCTCCCTGGAATCAATAAAAACATATTTAAAAACTAAAAAATAAACTAAACTAGCCATTCAGCTTAACAGTCAAAAGTTCCATTTGTCTGAAACAAACAAAAGGTTAAGAAATGTTTAAGTATATTCTCACAGTAATTATCAGTCTTTATCTCTCTATTCGATACACATAGTTAAAGCCATTAACTAGTCTTTAGATATACATAGATATCAATTCAAAAAAATTTTAGAAAGCCTCTTGAAGGAAGTCTAAATAGGAGCATTCTTCACTAGAAACCCTGAATCCTTGAAGTTAAGAACTTTTTCATGGGCAATAGGGTGGTGAAGGCATAGGGCCTGAAAGGAGGGGGCCTAAAGGGGAGGGAGAATTGGAGACATTGCTAATACTATCATATATAAATAATTATGTATTTAGTTTTGTTTTTTTTTAAAGAAATTTTTCACCTGCAATCAATTTTGCATGTTAGGACATAACAACGAATTAGGATTCAAGCTCTGTAGTATCTTGTGCATGAAACAAAAGAAAATGGAGGAAAGTAAGTTTTAGAAGGTATATGTTTATTACTTTGAAATGTGTATTAGAATAAGTTGATTTGTGTGTGTTTCTATGTGTATACTTGTGTATGTGTGCAAGACACAGAGAGAGAGAGAGAGAGAGAGAGAGAGAGAGAGAGAGAGAGAGAGAGAGAGAGACTCCCCAACTTAATTGATATGAGGTGCAACCTTCTTATGCTACAAAAAAACTTTCCCTTTCTTTTGTCCACTTCTTCACCAATACCATGAAAAACAGTAGGTCACATAATTGGTTTAAAAGAATACTAGAATTCACCCTAACCGGTTTGTCTCAGTGGATAGAGTGTCAGCCTGCGGACTCAAGGGTCCCAGGTTCGATTCCAGTCAAAGGCATGTACCTAGGTTGCGGGCACATCCCCAGTGGGCAGCTGATCGATGTTTCTCTCTCATCGATGTTTCTAACTGGCTATCCCTCTCCCTTCCTCTCTGTAAAAAATCAATAAAATACATTAAAGAAAAAAATAAAACTAAAATTGTTTGCACTCTGGCATGGATATGATAATAGAATATTAGTCAGGAGCACATGGGACTTTAAAATGAGAAAGCATATGGAAACATCAGTAGATATACCATGTTATGAAAATCTAATTACCAACAATATCTATAATAACAGATTTCAGGAACATAGACTAGAATATGTTTTGTGTTTTCTGGAATACTTGCTATTTACAATATCCAAGAAGAAAAAATTTGAACACTTAAAAATAATAGATATATCCAAAATGAAAGAATCTTTTAGTATTTAGAAGGATAACAAGCTATGATAGTTTCTACAACCCTTTGACAACTGAGATAATAAAACAGTGAACATAAAAAATATATCTTTCCAACAAATAATTCTACACACCAAATTGTAAAAATTAGTAATTAATTTTCACCATAATCTCCAAGCATACATCTTCATTAGGTACTAAGGATGTGGAGGTGAAAAATCAGTTCCCTTCTTGAGCCAACTGCCTCCATTTATCCAATTAGGTTGCTTTACATTAACAGTGACTTTGGAAAGTGCTTGATCACCCATTCAGATTGGAGTATGGAGCCAAAAGTCTTAATAAACAACTAATAATTTATTAATAATTTACCTTTTCGAGGGTTATTTTAAATTCTATATATTTTTATATGTGTATACATATGGAAATGTTGAAAGATACATACTAGGTTGGTGGGCTGAATTAGGGAACAAGTAGTGTATTGGATTTTTATACTAACCTTTGCTTTTTTGTTTACTATATATAATGATAAATGATACATTCTTTGGAAAAGCATTAAAAACATTTAAAAATTATTTAAAGTCTCATAATGATGAGACTTTATCCACTATTTTAAGTAGTGGTGTTCTTTTCTTACTCTAGTTTTGATTTTTAATTTTGTCTCTTTCTTCCTTCTGTATATTTTCTCCTTTTTTTTTCAATAGTGAATGGATTCTTACCTGAAACTTTAATATATAAGCAAGAAGAAAATAAACAAAGTCTGAGAGATTGAAACACAGATAGGGTGGGAAACTAAATCCTATGTAACCATTACTAACAAATGCCCTTTTCAATCTACAGGGTATGCTCAGGCAATGAAGAACCATAGCATTATTCAGAATTTAGTTTGAAATCTGTATCCTTAATTAAAGTAAAAAATTACAATAATGCTAGAATTTCATTTACCACTTTAGAATTACACTTATTTTAGACCAGTAATATAGTTATTTAGCAACAAAGTTTCCAACTCACAAATTCAAATAATTCTGCTAAGGCAATAACTTCTTCCCACTCCATCTTTATCTCTGAAATTTCAATCTTTCTTTATTATTGAAGCTAAATATTCTGTACTAGAGGCCCAGTACACAAAATTCATGCATGGGGGGGTGGGGCTCAGCCCAGCCTGTGCCCTGTTGCAGTCTGGAATCCCCTCTTAAAGTCTGGAATCCCTTGATCCTTATCACCTGCCTATAGGCAGGCAGACATCCCCTGAGGGGTCCTGGACTGTGAGAGGGCACAGACTGAGATGAGGAATCTCTCTTCCCCCAGTATACAAATTTCATGCACCGGGCCTCTAGTCATAAATAAGGAACTCTAAAAGCTTATAATGAGAAACATAAAGCAGTAAAGGTCTATATGCTTCTGGTTTTAGCAGCTGTACAGTGTGCTGACAACAGTGCAGTAATTTTGCTTTGACTGGTTTGGCTCAGGGGATAGAGCGTTGGCCTGCGGACTCAACAGTCCCAGGTTCAATTCCGGTCAAGGGCATATACCTTGGTTGCAAGCACATCCCCAGTAGGGAGTGTGCAGGAGGCAGCTGATCAATGTTTCTCTCTTATCGATGTTTCTAACTCTCTATCCCTCTCTCTTCCTCTCTGTGAAAAATCAATAAAATATATTAAAAAAAATAAAACAGTGCATTAATTTTATCCAATTTGTGTGTGTGGGCGGGGGAAGCATTTTTAACCTCGAGTTTTATTACTTGTCAAAATAATATAGATAGATGATAGATTGATAGATTGGCTTAGCTATGTAAGGAATTGCCAAGTTTGTCTTCACACTTTTGCTAAATTATGTAAAGAATCACTCCAACAAAATGAGACACTTACCATAGTAAAGTAATACTTATCTTTAAGAAAACAGTGCTTTCAACTCTTAAAAGCAATGAAGGAAAGTTCCATTGTGATTGATGTCATCTTGAGTAGAGAAAACCAGATTGATACAGAGCAATAATTAAAATGGTAGTTATAGGCTATATCTAGGTGGAACACTGAAAAGCAATGTGTTCCAGAAATAAAAATTTTACATTTAATAATATGTTCCAAGAGAAAAGTAGACCCAATTAGAGGAAAATTACACATTAGAGGAAAACAAGTTCCTATTAAATTAGAGGCAAAAAGAAAAAATATCTATGTGATTTCATAAATATTTTGAATTAATTCATACATGTCTTATAATTTGGATTCTCACTCTCTTAATATTCACTAGTGTCTCACAGATATTTTATTAAAACCTTACTGTGTGTATATAAAAGTGTTTATAATGAATTGGTTTGTATGTGCCAGTGAAAAGCCCTTAACTGGTGCATTTTTGATGGGATAATATATAGTCAAGGTAGTTGCATTTCACCTGTTTTTCCAAAAGGACCGTGTTTTCCTAAGCAAATCTTGGGCATTTATTCTTTTACTTACCCTTGTCACCATCACTTATCACCAAATAGCAGCAGGTAACTATAGCCTTCATTTTCTTTTTCCTACCACCAAAATGCAGGCCTCTCGTCATTTGGTCAAAAGCCACTTAAAAAAAAATCTGGTGTTTATGTATTTTATTTTACTAAGTGCTTTCTGCATTCATCATGCGTTCTTTAACGTTTTTTTCTCTTTATCTGCATTACAGTGTATGTTCACCTTAGAGTCAAAGAAACCAAATTCATATATGAGTACATATGTCTTCAAATGTTGCAGTAAAAAGGTAATTGGTATTTTAAACAACTTAGATGATATATTTTTATTTTCTAAGATAAATAATTAATAGCATTTTCAGTTTGTAGATTGCTTTTTTACATGTAAATTGTACTGGCAATTAAGTTAATTTATTAATTTTCAGGAAGATTAAAAATTCATTTTCTGGCTATAAAAATTTATAATATCAAGTATTAACTGTTTTATATACCCTACTAGTGACCCGGTGCATGGATTCATGCACATTGAAAGGAAATTAATTAGATGGTGGCCGGTGGAGCGGAATTGCGCGAGATGGGCAAGACACACCCTGGAGTGAACCTCACATGGTACCTCCCAGGCTTCTGCGGAGTGAGCAGGGTCCCTCTGGCAGGTGGGGTCCCTTGGCGTGGCCTGTGGGGATCAAGTCAAAACTGGCTTTCTGACATCTTCTGAGGGGTCCCAGAGTACAAGAGGGCACTCTGCAAAGTTGCTGTCAATCAGGGTGTGGAATGCAAACACAAGTGTGCAGTAAACTAGATTCAGGGCCAACAGTGCCCCAGCAACAACAAAACCCATGGCCAAAGGTGGAATAGTGCAGCCCCATCCAGCATCAGACTCACTTCTATCTGGTTTCGATGTGTGTCACCTGAGAACCACTGCTGCCAAGTCACTATAGCTTGGCAGCTCCTGCATTGAGTGTCTGCTCCCCTGGCGGTCAGTGAGTGTCACAGTGACCAGTTGGACGGTTGGAAACTTAGCATATTGGCCTTTTATATATAGACTAGAGGCCTAGTGCACAAAAATTTATGCACTTGGGGGGGGGGGTCCCTCAGCCTAGCCTGTGCCCTCTCGCAGTCTGGGACCCCTCAGGGGATGTCCACCTGCTGGCTTAGGCCCACTCCCTTGGGAGATAGGGCCTAAGCTAGCAGTCAGACATCCCTTTGGCAGCCAAGGAGCCCTCAGGGAATGTCCACTTGCCAACAGGGAGCAGGCTTAAGCTGCAGTCAGACATCCTTAGCACTGCTGAGGAGGTGGGAGAAGCTCCCACCACCACCGCTATGCTGGCAGCCATCAGCCTGAGTTGTGGCTAAGCAGACCTCCCCCTGTGAGAGCACACTGACCAACAGGGGGCGGCTCTTGCATTGAGCATCAGCCCTCTGGTGGTCAGTGTGTGTCACAGTGACCAATCATTCCCAATCGTTCTGCTGTGAGGATCAATTTGCATATTACCCTTTTATTATATAGGATAGTGGGGGCCTGCTGGTTTTCCATGAAGGATGTCCCAGATCAGGATGGGGTCCTGCTGAGGTGCCTGGCCATCCTGGGTGAGGAGCTTATGACTGTTTGCAGGCTAGTCAAGTCCCCCAGTGGGGACCCTCATCCCATTGGTGTATGGCCAGCCTGGGTGAAGAGCTGAGGGCTGTTTGCAGGTTGGCCACAGGCCCTTCAGGGTGGGGGAGTCCTGCTGGGATTCCTGGCCAACCTGAGTGAGGAGCTGGGGGCTGTTTTCAGGCTGGCCATGCCCGTGGGCTAGAAGCAGGTATCTGGGATTTATTTATCTTCTATAATTGAAATTTTGTAGCCTTGGTCCAGCTGGAAGCCTGGGTTGACCTTAGCAACCCAGGCTCCCAGCACTTTTTTGAGTGGAGGCCACACTGGCTGGAAGCAGGTATCTGGGATTTATTTATTTTCTATAATTGAAACTTTGTAGCCTTGAGTGGAGCTTAGCACTGGCCATGGCAGGTGGGAAGCTAGGCTTCCTCCATTGCCGGGACAACCCAAGACTCCTGCTGGCTACTACTCTGTGGCCGCTGCCATCATTGTGACGGATTGAGGGAGTGATGGAGTGAGGGAATGATGGTTAATTTGCATATTATTCTTGTATTAGATAGGATAATATATCTCTATCCTGAACTAAGAAAACTATCCAATTGATTTACTTTTATTAATATGGTTTGAATTATTTAATATTAAAGGCCCAGTGCAAGAAATTCATGCATGGGGGCATTGTCCCTCAGCCCACCCAGTACCCTCTCCAATTTGGGACTCCTTGGGGGATGTCTGACTACCAGTAGTCAGACATCCCTCTCACAATCTGGGACTGATGGCTCCTAACCACTAACCTGCCTGCCTGCCTTATTTCCCCTAACTGCCTCTGCCTTCCTGCCTGATTGCCCCCCAACTGCCCTCCCCTGCCATCCTGATCATCCCTTAACTGCCCTCCCCTGCTAACCTGATCACCCCCTAACTGCTTGCTCCCCCGTGCTGGCCTGATTGCCCCAACTGCCTCTGCCTCAGTCCCCGCCAACATGAATTTGTCCGGAAGGAAGTTGGACATCTGGAAGATGTCCGGTTGATCCAGTTTAATTAGCATATTACCCTTTTATTAGTATAGATTATTTTAACTGTTATTTAATTTTTTTTCAATATATTTTTATTTACTACAGAGAGTAAATAAGAGGGAGAGAGAGAGGAAAACATCAATAGTGAGAGAGAATCATTGATTGGCTGTCTCCTGCACACCCCCCTACTGGAGATAGAGCCCACAACTCAGGCATGTGCCCTTGACCGAAATCAAACCTGGGACCTTCAGTTCACAGGCTGATGCTCTATCTGCTGAACCACACTGGCTAGGGCTTAACTGTTATTTAATGTTTTTACTTAATACTAAAACTGAACTTGGAATCACTTAGTCAGATTCTGCAAAATGCCTTCTAACATTTACTTATTTATGATGAAAGTAAACACCTCTTCACATTTTAAACATCCAAATAAATCAATAATATGCATTGTATCCCCACCCATAGTGCTAATGATAATGTACCTATGTATATAAGAAAGCTATCACAAAACATTTTTGTTTAGTTTTTATAAGTAATTGGTGTAAAACCTATTTGTTTGTCTTTAATTTACTTTTAAAATAACCCAAGTACCATATTTTCTGGCATATAAGACAACTTTTCAACCCAGGAAAATCTTCTCAAAAGTCAGGGGTCTTATATGCTGGGTGTCATCTTATAGGGCGGGTGTCGTCTTATATGCCGGGTGTCGTCTTATAGGGCGGGTGCTGAAACTTCCGAGCTGGACTGGAAAATCTGTGGTTGCTGCATACGGTGGGGGGAGCTCAAAAACAGCCACACTCCATTCATTTCAATGCAGCCGGAAGGAGACTGCAAGTGTCTCTGGTCGGCTCCTTTTTGTGCCGCATACGGTCTCTGTCCGGACTTTTTAACCCAGGAAAATCTTCTCAAAAGTTGGGGGTTGTCTTATATGCCCAGTCATCTTATATGCCAGAAAATATGGTAATTTGTATTGGGAAGGAAAAATGCAGAAACCAGACAGCCAATGATGGGATGATAAATCATTCTAAGAATAGATGATGAAAATGGTGGACCAAGAACAGATCATTACAGAGTAAAGAGAAGTCATAGTAATAGAAATTTATTCAACCAGAGAGTTGACTAGAGGCCATGAGAGGAGACAACAGGACAGAAATCAATTAGATGGATGTGTGAACATAGAGGCATAGTAGCAATTTAAATCTTGCAAATGCTTCTGTAGTTTTTTCAAAAGTGTCAAAATAAAGAGGTAAACTGAGGTAAGCTCAAAATTATTGAAAAGTTGTGTTTATTCAGGTATACTAGTAGAGAACTCTGATCAGGGAAATATAACTTGTAGCAAGCTATGGATGAGTCCATCGAGAATTTGGGGTAGGCCGTATTTATGGGCAGGAGATGTACAGTGCTGTTAGAGTCTGCTAAAAAATAAATAAATAAAAATGGCAACTAGCTTTGGATATTCCCTGAGCAGACAAAACTATTCGAGTTGTACAAAGCTCAATTATTTTGAGAGACCAATTCAGCCTGGTCATTTCTTGTTCATGTATTTGGAAACCATAAGAAAAATTTCCCAAGGTTGATATGAGGCAATCCCTGAACAAATTCCCTATCATTTAAGAAAATTTCAATATTATCAATTTTTTGTCAATCAAACGTTGATAGGAAATAAGTCTCTTAATTCTTTCATTTTGTTTTCCTCTGGGTGCATAAGTCAAATTTTCATTTCATATCCTCTAGTTTCATTTTAGATTGAAATTCTTTCACATAAGGATCTCACTTTCTTTTTAACACAGGCGATAACACTTGAAATATTCAACTTAGAAGAAAAATATTAGAAAACTGCAAATCAGGTATAAGTGCTATGCCATGACAGTCCATTCAGAAAGCCCAGTTCTTCTAGATCAAATACTGAAAATTTCTTTTAGCATAGTAAAGTATTTGAACTTTATTAGTGACTGATTTTTAAATGCATAACAAAAGACACCTCAATCACTCTCATCCCTTGGAAAATTCCAAGGTTTTTAGGAACTCTGTGTCAGAAATAGGAAGACCAAATATATGTTTCTAATTATAAGTCACCATATTATAAAAAGTAATACTAATTACATAAGATGTAGGGAATACTAAAAAACACACAAAAATGTTTAAATTAACATAACCCCCACTATTTATAAAAAGCTACTTAAAAAAGCCAGATGAGCTGGATTGGCTCAGTGGATAGAACGTCGGGCTGAAGAGTCCTGGCTTACAGTTCAGTTTGGTCAAGGGCACATACCTCGGTTGCAGGCCCTATCTGTGCAGGAGGCAGCCAATTGCTGTGTCTCTTTCACATTGATGTTTTTCTGTCTCTTCCCCTACCTTCCACGCTCTCTAAAATTCAATGGAAAAGTAGCTTCAGGTGAGGATTAACGAAAATCAATCAATCAATAAATGGCAGGATAGATAATATTTTTCCTAGTGGAATGCTTCATGCTCATAAAATATAAAATATTTAGTATGATTAGACATTATAATTAATATTAATAGGAGTACAATTATAATAACTTGACCAAGCATTTAGTAAAGAAAAAAATTATTTTAACCCCAAACTTATAATTTAGAAAGACACATATACTGTACAGGAGTATAGAGTGCATATTATACATTTTTAGAAGCAGGCTATCACATATTATTGTTAGGATGATTAATAGAGATACATTAAGCAATTAGTTAAATACCAGATATAGACCAAAAGTGCTAGAATGTTTGTTTTCTGTGCTATATCCTGAAATGGATCATGATGGACTAATATTTATTATGCTCTATATGTTGCTAAGTAATATATTTAATTAAATAAGATCTTAGAGGAATCTTCTGTGAGCAAATAAATGATTTTTTCCAGGGGGATAACAGTATATTGGCAAAATATATTGTAATTGCAAATGCTTATGGCTTTTCATTAGGCAACATTTTGAGGTTTTCATTTGAATATAAAGCAAATTCCTGAAGGTAATATGTATATATTCATGGGGAAATTATACTTTGCTATTGTTTATATTTTCCTTTGCAATAATTATTCCAGATTTGTGAGATATTGTAGCACTTGGAATTTGTACATTGCCTTTTACATGTAAATTGTATTGCTAATTAAGGTAATTCATTAATTTTAGGAAGCTTAAACATTCATTTCCTGATAAAAAAATGTATACTATCAAGTATTAACTGTTTTATATGTCCTATAATATATCTCTATCCTGAATTAAGAAAAGTATCCAATTGATTTACTTTTAATTAATATGGTCTGAATTAAATATATCAAGTTGAAACTTTTTAAATATATTTTTATTAATTTCAGAGAGGAAGGACGAG
Source organism: Murina feae (assembly GCA_004026665.1). Classification (NCBI taxonomy): domain Eukaryota; kingdom Metazoa; phylum Chordata; class Mammalia; order Chiroptera; family Vespertilionidae; genus Murina; species Murina feae. The sequence goes on from PVJC01033879.1 coordinate 18,262, forward strand.
GGAGAGAGCGCTAGAAACATCAATGATGAAAATCATTGATTGGCTGCCTCTTGCATGCTCCCCACTGAGGATCAAGCCTGCAATCTGGGCATGTGCCCTTGACCGAATCGAACCTGGGACTCTTTAGTCTGCAGGTTGGCACTCTATCTACTGAGCCAAACTGGCTTTGGCTCAAGTTGAAACTTCATTCATTGCTCTAATTGATGTCCTTGTAATAACTTGATCATTATTTCAAAAAATAATCACAGGGAGTCCAAATAGTATAGATATGCCATTTGCACAACTTTGCCAAAAGCTGCATTTAACACTCTCAAAGTCTGTTCCCTGCTAATTTTTTTTTGTAGCCAGTATTCAAATTTCTAATATCTACAAGGATTTAAAATATTTCATTTTGTTTTTTTGTTTTTTTACATTTTTTTTAAATTACATAAAGCTTTACAAAGATTAGTACATATATCTCTTTTTCCCCCTGCCCTTCCCCCAGCCTCCCCTACCCCCCAGTGTTTTGTGTCCATTGGTTATGCTTAAATGCACACACAAAAGTCCCTTGGCTGATCTGTTACCCCCCCACCCCAACGTCCCTGTCCTTGTTGCTGTAATTTGACAGTCTGTTTGATGTTGCTCTGCCTCTGTATCTATTTTTGTTCACCAGTTTATAATGGTTATTATCATCCATAGATGAGTGAGGACATGTGGTATTTTTCTTTCATTGACTGGCTTATTTCACTTAGCATTATGTTCTCCAGCTCCATCCATACTCCTGCAAATGCTAAGAACTCCTTCCTTTTTACAGCAGCATAGTATTCCATTGTGTAGATGTACCACAGTTTTCTAATCCATTCATCTGCTGATGGGCACTTAGGCTGTT